>VZTR01012056.1:55199-69218 GCA_013400775.1 Chaetops frenatus
CCCCACGCCGATAATTTGTCCATCTCACCTTTCCACAGATCCTGCGTGCCCCGTCTCCCGTCAGCAAACACCCTCTGCTCCGACACTCCTGAGCGCTCAGATTCCAGAAGGCTCCGTGCTCTCTCACCGGGATGCTGTGGGAAACACAGAGTCAAATTTTTTTTTTTTCCCCCGATTTTTNCTCGCTCGCATCCGTGACAGCCACCGCCAGCTACAAAGCGATGCAGCCCCTGAAGAGACAAAGCCACCCTAAAATCCTTCAGCTCCATCGGCTAGCTGGCACCCTCCACAAAAACAAACCGGCCACCGTGCGGGACAGCGAGTGGCCTGAAAACCAACAGCACAACTGACACCCACGCCGATAATTTGTCCATCTCACCTTTCCACAGATCCTTCGTGCCCCGTCTCCCGTCAGCAAACACCCTCTGCTCCGACACTCCTGAGCGCTCAGATTCCAGAAGGCTCCGTGCTCTCTCACCGGGATGCTGTGGGAAACACAGAGTCAAATTTTTTTTTTTTCCCCCGATTTTTTTTTNTCCTTCACAGCTGCATCCCTGGCAATGCAGAGGGTCTGCGCAATCACATCTCCAATGCTCCTGCTGCTGCTGCTGCTGCTGCTGTGACGTTGCTGCGTGTGAAGGAGCAGGCATGCCCACAGCACCAGCTCAGCAGTCAGTCCCTGTGGAACCCCAGGCAAGGCAGGGGATGGGAGGGAGCAGAAAAAGAGGGGATGGTGGAGGATTGATTCTTACAGGAATTGGGAAATGAGGAAGGCAGCATGAGGAGAAATAAAAAGATCTATGCCTCTGCCATAGAACAGAGCTGCAGCATCCTATTCTGTGATGGGTCTGGATTTCAGACGCTGTGTGCTTGCAGGCTGCCTGATCTCTTACCCTGTCTTTGCAAAGGAAAGCAAAAGGGACTGGAGTGTTACATTCCTACTGTTGATAATGGCAGCTAGAACCCTTGGAGATAAAATGGCAGTCTGCAAAGCAATGCATAGGAGGAGGAGGAGGATGGGAAGGCTGCAGGAAGCTTCCTGAAGCTTCTTTAAATTTCTGTACTGCCATGTCCTAAACAGCTTCATCAACAGTATTTACACAGCATCCCCGAAAGGCACCTCAGGAGCAAGACACAATCACTACCACTTCCCACAGTGCCTAACCCACCTGGCAGGGGCAGGATGTCTGCAGTCCCCGCTCTCAGAGAAGATCTAAAATTAAGATCCCACCAACTCTTAGCTGCAGTTTGTGATTAAAGTGCTGCCCATGATCTGGGCTAGATCCCAGCATCTCAGCAAAGCAACCCACAGCAGATCTTCCTACCCAAAACAGGGGGTCACCACCTGCAAAGCTCAGGCTCTCTTGCTATCTGGAAGGATTTTTCCATATCCCTTTTCACCAGAGGCATCTAGTGAGAAGGGGTGATGGAATTTGCCCCATAGTCAGAGTAGTGCAGCTCTTGACAGGGCACAGGTAGCTGTGCAAGGGACAAATGTGGCCACTTTTGCTTTTCTACAGCTGGGGCATAACCACATATCCCAGAAATGCAGCTGTGCTCCAGGCTGTGCTGTGCCAGGGCAGATGTTTCTAGCACTGGAGCAGCATCCATCCTGGAGGGACCACTCACATTTCCCTTTCTCATCCAGCCCCATGCCTACAGCCCTGTGCACAGCCAAGGAGAGCTCAGAAATTGGAGCATCCACATTGAAAAAAGCTAAACCTGTGGGCCCAAATCAGAAAACATCTCCTAAACTGAGGCTTCTCAGGAAATGAGCAGGTCAGAGCAAGGCAGAGAAGGGATAAAATCGTCACACGGACACAAAATTCAAAGAAATTATGAACAGCCACATGGCTGAGTACTTTTTACTTTATGCCATGATGTACCCACAGTAGCAACCAAGTAACACAAATACAACAACCCAGACAATACAACACTTTACAGAAGCTTCTTCCTCTGAAGAGGTCAACATAAAAAGCTATGACAGAAAAATGCTAGGCTTATTATCGGAAGTGGCTGCCAATTATCTCAGATCCAAGAACACTACAGACTTTAAAAATACCTCTTCAAGTAACATTTAAATCAGATTTCTGACAGAAACCCTTAGGGCTGGGGGGTGGTTCCTACAAAGGGCTTCAGAGGCAGGAGTCCAGGACTCCCCCCAGCAGAAAGACACCATTCCACTCTGGGGAAAAGAAAAAAGGCCTTGGGCTGTGGGCTGTGCAATGCAATGGAACTAGTATCACAGATGCAGCTCTGCTACTCACCTCCATACCATGGTGAATGATCCCTCAACCAGTCCCAGAGGTCAGACTCCACAGGTCAGGTGCTTCCCAAGAAGTCAGTGTATCTTCCCTACCGGTGGCACTTTATGCTCCCCAGCCCACTGCGTGCCTTTCCTGGGATGCTCGGGACCCACTCCACCAGCTGGTCCCGGTCAAGAGGCAGGGACAAGCCCCCGGGAGGATGCAGGAGTGAGAGACCTACCCCCATGGCTGGCCATTACAGCAAGCAGAAAGCCAGTCCTAGCAGGCTCTGCTCCAACCAAGCTGCAGTAAATGAGACTATTTACTGTGCTCCCAATAATGTGCAGCCCCAGGACCCCCGTATGGCCAGTCCCATTGTACTGTCAGTGTTAATTAAGGCAGGCTCAAGCAGACATCTCCAGCCCCTTCAGCTGGGACAGTCAGGGAGCAGCGGCGAGGAAAGAGACAGAGAGTTTCAGCTGTGGGTCTCTGAGCAGAAAACAAGGAGCATTTGTTACCCAGGAGACTCGTTCCCACAGCAGAGAGGAGAATGGAAACTATTTCAGTGCCCTCCCCAGTCCTCCACAAGCATTGCCAATGCTGACGCCAGGAGGTATAAATGCTGGCAGGCTGAGTGCTTGCCTCCATCCCTGCCCCTGCCACAGGACACTGGCATTAACTAGTTCACTGACAGCGATGCCTGCCTGGTGTAGCAGACACACACACACACTGAGCAGATGGAGTCAGCTCTGGGGGCATGTTCTTAAAAGCCAGGCAGAGCAAGGCAGCAGACAAGGGGCTCCCTAAGAAACACCCTTATTTACACGTCTGTTCCCAACATAAACGTCTGTACCCTCCTCCCCAGAATACATGCTGCATGCTGCCCAGATCTCACACTGACATGGCCTCGACCCTCTGCAGCACACACCCCTCTGCTGCATCTCCCTCCCCGATCTGCCTCACCCAGCAACAGAACTGACGGCCTGTCCCAAAGCCTTGCAGGCAGCAGCAGATCTCAGGCACTAATAAGGAAGAACAAAGCTCTTTCTTGCAGACTGTCTTCTAGGAGATGACTTCTCTTTGATCACAGAGATGAGTCAGTGCAAGAAGGGGAGCATGGCTGACTCCACAGTGTCACGCAAGGAGGGAGCAGGGATTCTGCAGGCTGGTGACTGTATTCCTTGGAGAAGGAAGGTGAGAGAGATGGAGGTGTCAAGACGTGCCTGCCCCTATAGTAACAGGGGTTCCCATCTTGTTACACCTGGGCAGGTAGGGATAGGTGCTCCCCACAGACTCCAGCACTCTGCGGTGCAGGCAGCTTGGCAGGGGAAAATTCCTTATCAAGCAATGTCAGCCTCACCGTCCACAAGCATCCCAGGTGTCGTGCAGGATTTCTGCCATCTCACCTCCTTACCCCTTCTTCCAGGGCTGTCAGAACCAAATGCACAACACAATCTCTCACCTCTGAATTCCAGTAAGGAGGCACATCCTACTCCCAGCCCTGGGCTGCAGCAAAGCTTACCACTTTGGGGGAGCCACAGCTGCTGCACTCACACTGCACATGAGCTGTACATGTACCTGGAGTTCCTGCTGACAACAACTAGGACACAAATATCAACTGGGTGTTAGAAAGCCCAGCACATTTTGGTCTTCCTTCATATACCACACAGGAATTGGCTGCTAAGGTCAGCACACTCTCACATACAAGAACAATCCATTCTACTTTTGTCGCAATTGTGCAGTAAATTCACCCACCAGCTGACCCAGCCTCCCACACTATTTGCTGCAAAGCTGCTCCAGTGATGCGTGAACTGGAAACAGCTCAGCCCCAGATTCCAGTCTGCTGTCTGGGCTGTAGCTCCGACATCAAGCACGGTGCTAGGACAGGTCTTTAATCATCCCTCACCATCAGGTGTGGGGCACAACCTGATCACCCTCGAAACTGCCAGGCAGCCCCAGCTGCTGCCTCCAGCTCACAGCTGTACCCCAGCAAAGTGAGCTGTCTGCCACCTCCTCCTTAAGGGTGGGCATTTTGACCAAGCCCTCATTACCTTCAGTGTGTCCATGCCTCTCAAGCAAACAGGAAGTGGTACAAACTACAGCAAGCTCTCCATCACAGCAGAAAACCTGTGCCTTGCTATCTGCAGGTGCAACAGCAGGAACATGCCTAGGATACACATTCTGGCCACATCTGTAGCATGGCCACAGGGACATCTTCACTCTTTCCCACGTGCCGGACCACTCAAGGAGCAAGGTGAAAGCAGCTCAGTGTCTTCCCACCTTGTTTACCCATTGTTTGTGGCAGAAATCTAAATCTCATGGCAACCCCACCCAGCACCAACACCATCCAGATGCCACAGAGAGGGATGTTGGTCAGAGTTGAACTAAGAGCATGGCTCTGCTCAACTGGAGCAAGGGGGAACCAGAATACAGGAGCCAACAGGAAAACAGATAATGCAACTTCATAAAAAAAATCTCATAAAGGAAAACTAAAATAATTCCCCACTCCTTCAAGTCCTGTGCTTCAAGGTCAAACAACCTCTCTCTGACACACAGAGATCAATATGGGCTGATTGTTACTGATACATGCTCGACATCTTCTCTGTTCAGTGGGAACAGATACAGGAGCTTTCAAACAAGGGGTCAAAAATCCAAGCAGACTGAAGAAAACGTATGTTAGCACAGTGGAAATGCCTGCCCTTAGCCCTCACATTTCCCTGGGGGATCACTAACCAATCCACGCTGAGCCTGCTTTCCAAGGGGAACTGAGGACAGAGGTACAGGAGTCTGTGAGGTTTTGCTGGTCAAAGACACATGAATCAGAATTCACCAGCCCACCATGATGACCCCTGTGTCCCAGTGAGCCCTGCCCACTGCCCACAACAGCAGTACTGATTTCTTCAGGGCTAGCAACCCAAGGAAGGAGCCACACCTCCAAATGAGGAAATGGCTTCAAAGGAGAAAACTGTTGCTGTTTTTTAAAAAAAGTTGGGCATTTCTTGTTGCCTGCTAACTGTCTTCTAACAGAATTAATTCCCCAAGTTCAGTCCTCTGATGTTTAAGAACATTCTCTGAATTTCCAGCTTATCTTTATCCATGCACAGCTCACCCCTATTCACTCATGTTCCAAAAATGAACTGTAACGTCAGCATTTATCCAGCCTGTGTTTAAAGTTGCATCATCTGAGTTCTCTAATCACTTCACATTAGGTAGGCTTTCCATTTCTTTGATTATACCCATATTCCTTCTCTGGACTCGACCCAGTTTGCACACAGCCTTCAGAGAATGACTGGAAATGTTCACAGCCTTCCAAGCAAGGTCTTAATATGCTAGAATTTCCCCACCCCTGCTAAAAATGCTTTTTCCAATGTGTCACACTGGATGACATGTATTTTTCCAAGGCTACATCATGTTGGATGCTCACAGTTATCTTGTGCACCACACTGAGACCCTGACTTTCCCCCATCACTGCCACCTTCCCCCAGTGAGCTCCCAGATGGAGCTGAACTTTTTGCTCGTTTCTCAGACACACAACCATGCAATTCTGAACTATCCAGTTCCCACCTGTATTGTTCCTTAAGGAACAATCCCAGCTCTTCCTGCTGAATAACACTGATGATGCTTCCTTAGTTTTTTGTCTTTAGGAAGTGTCACTATTGAAGTCTTACTTTTTAGGGCACAGAGCATTATTTAATGTATTGAATAGCTTCCATTTTGAGGCTGATCTCCACTAACAACTTGCCTTCAGAGCAGTAGTTCCTCTTTCAACATTCCTGTTATCTTCCTCCAGTCTGCTTACTGCCTCTTAGCTCTCAAAGGCTACTATGAATGGAAGAATTACACATGGATTAAAGGGAAGGCAGGACAAGCACTCGGGAGATTCATTTCAGGTTACTAAACAAACAAAATACCAGCAAATCTCTTGGGGAAAAAAAAAAGTCAGGATAGGATACTTGTGTGTCGTGCTCCCCCTCTTTGCTGACCACCTGCAACCACTTCTAGAAAAATCATAGTGGGCAAGGTGTTTCCTCCATCCCAATCAGCATCTGAATTCCCAACTTTGAGTACTGAGGTCAAATCCTTCCTGGTGCTGGCAATTGATGCTTCACTGCCCAGGAACAGAGGCCCTCACAAGCTCCATAAAAAGTCACAACTCCCAGAGAGGGCTAGTGCTGGCACGGCTCTGCACAGGGCTGGGCTCAGTTCCACATACCTCCACACTACTGAGGCATCTATGGGAAAACCAAACCCTGCCCACCACCAGCTGTCTGTCTCCAGTCCCTTCCAGCCCAGGATTCCAGTATGTTTGTACCCCAAAGGAGACTGAGGGTAACAGGGAGATGTGGATCACTTGGAATTCTGTGGGAAAGAGAGAAATGACCCTACAACCCTACTCTTAGTGCCCATCTTCTACTCCTAATACCTAGTACCGGCCAAGAAGGAGCACAAAAAATAGCTGAATATTTCCAGGCAGAGGGAAATCAGAACACAAACAGCAGAGCAGCTCCTGAATCACGTCTGAAGGCTCAGCTTCAATCTGATAAACCAGGCTCATGAAGATGCACAGAAAATCTTGAATTAAAGCAAAGCCTGGACATAACTGATCTAGCCTGAGGTTTCAGGGTGTTTCAAATAAGAGCAAAGCTGTTTCTTCAAGCACTCACTCAGATATTGATGCTACACTGATGGGGAATATAAACTCTCACCAGCCAAAGCCTTGGCAAAAGAAGCAGAAAGGGTATTATTAGGGAAAAAAAAGCCTTTTAATCTGGCAAACAATCACTCTGAGCAGTCATGGTAACAGTGGATATTACGGTGTTACTGGCTTCACGCCTGTTGAAATTAGTTTTCAAAACAGGATCAATGCTGCCCCTAAAGCACCATTTACCTAAATAACTGGTTTCACAATAATTTAATAGTTCCCCACTGCCATGAGGAAAGCTTTAAGTTGCCACATAACATAATACACTGGAGCTGGTGAACTTGGCACCCACAGGACTGCTGCAATCTGACCTCAAATAAAAACTATGTACTTCCAACTAAGCAGATGAAAAGCTGCAGGGCTGAGCTGAATCTGCAGCCCTGAAATGGTTCACCGTGTACACAGCACGCACTGCTCGAGGACAGTGGCTGCTTATGGTTCTCCTGATGTGCAGCAAAGTGACATTCCCTTCCCATTCCAGGGGCATAGCCAGGCTGACTCAAAGTGAGGGTGACTGCACTACTGCACACGAGGCTCAGCTCACAGGGACTGCAATGGAAGGGAGGAAGCAGGGAAAGGGCAAGCAGAGGAGAAGAAAAACATCACTCTTGGACGCACAAGAGGCCACATCCACAAATGGAAAAAAACCCTCCTGCCCTCTTGCTCAAAGACTGAGTCATAAACATTTCAGTTTTCCAAGGCAACAGTATGAAAACTGTTCTGGATTTCCCTGCCCAGGGCAGGGAGGTTGGGACTAAACGATCTTTGTAAGGCCTCTTCCAACCCAAAGCATGCTATGATCCTATGATTCACATAGAAAACCCGCATTAACATCACTCCACACGTGCCAAAGCCCTTCCTGGCCATCAGCAAAAGCCAAAGAGAACTCACCACAAAGAACAGCAAGCTCCCAACCGACCTCCCAGCCCTCAAACATTCCCACCCCGCTTTGCAACAAAGCCCAGGCAGTACATAACCACTGGCTGATTTATCAGAGACACATGATATCAGTTATGGTTGTCTATACTGATTTTTCTCTAAGTTTCCCCAGTTACCACGCAAACCGGACATGTAGTGCTGCTCTCCAGTCTTACCTGCCCTAGCTGGCTGTGTTTTAGTGGCAAATAGAGCAGTGTCTTGGCAGTTGCAAAGCACTCTGTGATTAAAAGAGACTTGAAGATTCACTCCATCCCCACCTACCAGAAGCACCATAAAAACAGAATACTGCCAGGCACAGGGCTCCAGTGCCACACAAGAGACTGCCTGGGCTCCTCAGCACCCACATCCCAGCAGGCACCTAGAAAAGCTGCACAAGGGGAGAGAGAACAGGACCACTGAAAACTCCTTGAGACCCTGCCCACCCCTTGTACATTAACCTGCTGGCTCTCAGATGGAGCAGTTGTCTTTTACTCTTCACCTGTGCTATCTGCAGTACTGTTAGCTGAAGGGGTAAGGTCTATACACAAACAGCAAACTGACATAAATTATAGCCATTACACTAATACCTCGCACAGCACGGACTGCACATCCCCACCCTTAATCACTGTGCATGACCTGCTCATTCAGAAGGAATCAGTGGTTACTGCAGATCACAGGCAGAGCTTGAGCAATAGTGGCATTTTGCTTTGAAGAAGGCACACAATATGTAGGGCTGTATGAATAGGCATGTCTTGCATGTGCAAGACTTGGAGTCATCCTTCCCCTCTGCCCATATTGGCACACAGCTCATGGACGTATCCTAAATGGACAAACTGATGAGAGCTTGAAGACAACGTGGGAAAAAAGGACAGAAAGGAGTAAACTGCAAAGCAAGTAGGTTAGTTCCGAGGGGAAAACCAGGGGGTACATTAAAGCAGTTCCAAAACGTACAAAAGGCTGCTGCCAAGAGCAAGTGGACAAGCTGCTCTTCACATCCTCAACAACAAGAAGAGGATCCCTGAGGGCCACACAGAGGAGCTGAGGTTAGACATCAAGTATGACAGGTAAAACTAACCATGCACTATTCAACCAGAAAAGCATAACAGTCAGGAGACAAACTGGTTTTCTTAAAATTTTCCATGGTCTTGTATATCTCAGAAACTCTTTGCTTTACTTATTTAGAGGCATGCACCCCTGTTAATCTTCTCAGGACCTTACTTTTAAAAATTGGAAAACTATAATTTTCCAATTCTGCAGCAAAATAAACGCCCATGTTACAATCTTGGTCAACTCATGGCATCAGGAAATATCAATAGAAGGAAGGGATTGGATTGCTAAAATGAAGGATGTAGCAGGTAGTGTCCCTATCAGTGGTAGCTTCCAGAGATTAAATAAAGAAACCCAAAGAATGGCATAGCCCGAGTCCACTGTGCCTGCTCAAGGAGACGTGATTATTACACAGCTTTTGGAGGTCTTATTGTGGTGTGACTTCTGTTTGACTCAGAGAAGCAGGAAGCCTCTAATGTGGGACTAAAAGCTGAGCGCAATTTATTCTGTGAGGCAGAATACCTGGAGAAACACAAACACACTCCTGGAAAGACCCAGCACACACACAGGTGCAGCTGAGAGTAGAAGAGCATCCTGTGCCAGCTGATCTGGCTGCTAATCCACCTGGCTGTTAAAAACATACTCCAGATGCATTTTTTTTCCCTAAGCAGAATATGCTCAATTCAGCCAGTGCATTCATCCTCCTTTCATCCACCACAGTGAAGAGACCTTTTCCTCAAGAATTTGGTCTTGTTGAAGACGATCCTCAGTCACAGCTGAGAACTCTTCTAAATTTCTCTCTGGTTATTATTAACATCTACCCATCTACCAGAGCAAGCTGTCATGGATCATCAGTCAGCTGTATTCAAGGTTTCCATGTCAGGTCAGTCCATGATTAAGCAACCTTGTGGCTGTATGTGCTTATCGGTGTACATTTAATTAACACAAAGAGTCTTAACTCCCAGCTGCTATGCAAGTTATGCAAGGTCCACCTCCTCCAAAAGTCACATTCAAACAACAGGCAGCCACCCCATATGCCGACAGGCACACAGAGCCAGAAATTTGTTGGCTGTGGGGAACAATTTTGCTCAGGTTGGAGAAAGACCCCCAGTGAAGGAAATGCTTTAGGGATAAAGGGGATCTGCGTGTGGGAGGAAATCCTGTCCTGTTCTTTAAAATAGAAAATAAAAGCTGGCAGAGGCAAAGCCCAAGCAGCAGTGGTGAGGCAAGCCACAAAGGCAAAGCAGGTCACAGGAGATGGCTGACAAACGTGCCAAGTTTGGATTGTGTTGGGCAGATTGAGAGAGAGCTCAGCCTCCTGTGAGGCAGATGAAAGAGCTGGGGCAGACAGCTCTACAAGTTCCCCATGGAGGCATCTCAGCACTTCAGGAACTCCTGGAATCCCTGGTGTGTGGCTCTGGCACCACACAGACTGTCACAGAATAGCCTAGAAAGCTATTATAGAGAGAACTAGTAGAAAACTATCAAGAAACATCCAGCAAAGAGGTGCTTAAGGACAACAAACAAGACGTCCCCACACACTCCGGACACATTCCAGTCAGAGGAAAAAGAGCATGCCAGGGTGGAAAGAGCCCTAAAAGAGTCCTCAGGAGCTCCGTAATATATGATGATACAGAGAGCCTTGGCTGAGGCCTAATACTAAGCAGCCACAATGGTGACTCAGAGAGCTCCTTGCTGGCTGGACATGGGAGAGGAGCAGGAAGGAACAGAGTAACTGAGGAGCAGGAAGCCCCTGATGAAGGACTGGTTGCCCAGAGCACGTTCCTGGAGAAACAGAAACGTGCTTTTCATCTCCATGACGTACTTCCATGTCAGGACAACTCTGAAGTCTGTGCTTTCAATGCATGCTTTAGAAAGCACTCCATCCTGTGCACACACCCAGCCTGGGGCTCTCGACACACAGCCTGGAAAAGAGAAGACCAGCTGAAAGGTGAGAGGGCGAGAAGGAACGGAGCACTGGAGATACAACAGCTCAAGCCAGAAGCCAAGCATCTGCTCTGCCCTCTCACTCCTTCTCCAGTGCAACAGCCAGAGAAAATGCTTGGTCACGATGTTCGAACAGGACCTGCTCTCCATCCCTGGGAACATCTGCCAGAATTATCACACCGTCCTATCAGAGGAGGTGAAGCATAGAGTATCCAACAGCACTTGTAACCTTTTCAGCAATTTTCGCATGCCTGCTGCGTTCACAGCAACCTTCTCTTTCAGATTAAAATAAATGCAGTCCTTCTGAAAGTGCTCAAAGAAGACAGAATCACAGACTCACTTAGATTGGAAAAGATCTCTAAGATCATCAAGTCCTGCCATAACCATTCAGCCCTTCCTCTACAAAGCCAGAAACTGGAACTGATGTATCTGGAGATGCAAATATGGGGGCCAAGGAGCTATAAAGGGGGATTAATGCTGTCAAAATTCCAGCATCTGAAAGAGACGCATCTCTTTCCAGGACACTGCTGCTGTCAACTCAGAGCAAACAGGTAAGCCCCAGCTTTGCCCCTGTGTTTGCACCCAGAGGGACATCTCACCTCTTTCTCTTCTCCTGAGCGTGGGGCCTTGTGTATTAGGCTGTGGAATTAAGCAATGGGTGCTCTGCTCCCACAGGGGCTTCTACATCCCATATGAGACCAGGCCACATTTGAGAGTGGAGCCACATCATCCATCTACGAGAGGCATTACCTCTTCCTTCAGACAGGGTTTCTTCGAGCATGAACCTCTCAAGAAGCCTTTTTATGAGCTCTGGGCTTCACACAGTGAGCAGAAGGACTCAGTGAGGTCTGCTGCCTTCCAGTGAGGTCTCCTGCTTCCCAGCACACAGCATGATGCTGCTGCAGCATGATAGTACCTGAATTGCATAACCAGCATAGAACCTCAACAACAACAACAAGCAAAACCCAGCCTGAGGGGAGCAAACCACAGCTCCAGCTTCAGAGTGGAAGCTTCACAGCCTCATGGTGCATCCTGCAGTGGCTGCACAGCTCAAGGAGCACGGCTCACCAGGTATCTCTGCTGTGTGGTCCAGCTCTCAGGTATAGACACCAACTGTGCCATAAAAAGGGAAGAATTCTGAGATAACATTCGTGCCATAAAAAGGGAAGAATGTCCAGAGCTACAGCCAAAACGCAACACAGATTTAATATCCTTTCCACAGTTTAGAATCTCTAGCTATCAGTCCTCAGGATAAACCTAGCCCAGAACCAGAATGCCTCCATATCCCATTCTACAGCCAAGACTTTCTAATGAGGCAGCAACCTCTGGCCACCAGTAGGCACCTGGCAGCAGGCTAATTAAAGATAGATTAAATATCCTGTACCTCTCATTAGACCCAGTGATAATACTCAGAACACACAGGGAAAGCCCAGTGGCAAATAACTTTATTAGAAGTGAAAGTCTCACACCACATTGGTGACCAGCACATCTGCTGAAGCTGAGGGTCACAGTTCTCTGTAGTTAGCAGGACAGCAAGAGGAGGAAAATACGGGAAGTTGTGCTGGGTCCCCTCCTGCTGCCCCCCACCAAGGGTCCAAACCTGCTCTCTATGGAAGATTCCCAACACTTTGGCTGAAATGACGCCAGCACTTGGGCAGGGCTTGGTGTTATTTTTAACGCTCGCTCACATAACTCTTTGGATGAATCCTGGGAAGAGCTTGTCACCAAAATAGTACACTGTGGGCACTATTTATACACCCACTGGCAGCATTGCAGGATATGCTGGGGAAAGCTCGAGCACCCCTTTATCCTCCTCACAGGGATATAGTGGGGCCCTCAAACATGGTTTGCTGTTTGGGGTAGTCCTCAGAAGTGAGCCAACAGCTGCAGGAGGCCTGGTTATCCCTGTCTGTCCTGCTGAGGAGACAGACTCTTGTCCATATGGGAGGGAAGCCCAGGTACATTAGGCTTGGGCAAGATGGATGGCTGAGCGCACATCCCAGCTGCTGTGGACTAAAAAGGGAACAGTTGTGCCTAAACACGGAAAATGCTGATGCCTTCCTATTTTATCTCGCCTTGGCTGCTGCAGGGAAATCCAGCAGGGATCGGGTTTCTTGGTCATTACCTCTTTTCCCGATGTGGCAGCAGCAAAGGTGTGCAGTGGTGGGGGCAGGTGAAGCACTAAATGCCAGCAAGGTTCACTGGAAAGGAGGCACCAGACTAACAAGACTGACTGTCCTTTATCCCTAGAGACAGCACCAGCCTCAGGCCTTTCCATATCAAAACAGTGTGCCCTAAAGCACTAAAGGAAAAAAAAATATCAAAAGCAAACCACCCTTTTGAGACTATCCAAGGAAAGGAGGCTCTTCCCTTGTCTGATTTCCCGGGTTAAAAATAACTTCTCTAAAGCCATTTCTGAGCCTCTTGAACTTCCTTGATTTTTGTCTTCAGCGAGTTTCTCCTCCTGCCCCCTTTCTCCCAAGACACATCAGACTGCTCTCTACTCTCACATTCCCCGGAGAAGCAGGTGACATGACCTGGAGAACATGCACAGGATGCTGCATGAGAACAGGCAAGACAGAGAAGACTCCATCTTGAAGCAGAAAAGTACACAAAGTTTGATTTTTCCAGTACGTAGGAAAAAATGAAATGCACATACACATCTTTCCCTGCGAGAGAGGCTACAGTCTGAGCAGCATACCGGCTGTCTAACAGAGCTACAGAACAATGCAAAATAAACCCGCTCATTGACAGACGCTCTAAAGGCAGGGGCAGGACTGGTCACATCACTTTTAGCAGAACAAACAGAAGGGTTCAGCTCCTACCTTGCCAGATACAACCTGCCCGGGACGCGGGCTCAGCTCAGCGCAGCTGGAAGCAGGAGAGCCACGGGGGGAACACAGCACGCAGAGCCGGCGATAATCCAAGGCAAAACCAGCTTGTCCCCGTGCCGCGCTCAGGGATCAGCGAGCCGTGCTGCTCCCCTGTGGATGCAGGATGGCGGGCAAGCAGGCAAGATGACAAGGCACTTCTTCCAGACAGGAGCTGGCTGAGGAATTCCTGCTGCTGCCAGCCACCTGCCCACCCCCCAACCCGCCCCGCCAGGCACAGCGGTGCCAGGGTCTCCCTCAGGGAGCAGCGTGTGGGCAGGAGAGGGGA
>VZTR01012056.1:69340-115361 GCA_013400775.1 Chaetops frenatus
ACCGAAACCGGGGAGCGTGGCCGGGCTGTGCTGGATGGGCGCACTGCCTGCCAGCTCGGACAGCGGGGGTGGGAGGGCAGCTGCCTGCCAGGGGAAGCCAGGGGGTGAGCTGACCGCTAGCGAGGGGAGGACCCCGACCCCCACCCAGTTCCGCGCTCTCCATCAGATCCTAAGCTCCACACGCAGTACGTGCCAGCAGAAACGCAAACCCATCCAAACTTCCCATACCGCACCCTGGTTGGGACGGCCCAGCCCCACACTTTCTCCGGTGCAGAGTGCCACAGCAGCCCACCACGAGAGGGAGAAAGGCTGACTGGAGCACTTCTCCATTCACCTGCTCGGACCCACTCCTGCTGTCCAGGCCCTCTCCCTAGGCTCTGGGTCTCCACATCTGAGACTCACCCCCTCTCCCCAGTTCAATGTCTTTGGTATCTCCTGCCAGGATTCTTCTTTCCCTGCCATCTCAGGGTAATTTACGAGCTGTACTGCAGCTGGATTTACACCAAATGTGGAACATGGGGGACAGGGACTAGGTTGGCACAAAATCACA
The DNA here is from genome assembly GCA_013400775.1 of Chaetops frenatus. Taxonomy (NCBI): domain Eukaryota; kingdom Metazoa; phylum Chordata; class Aves; order Passeriformes; family Picathartidae; genus Chaetops; species Chaetops frenatus. The sequence continues at coordinate 69,891 of VZTR01012056.1, forward strand.
GACTATCCTGAATTGGAAGGGACCAACAAGGATCATCAAGTCCAACCCTTAAGTGAATGGCCCATTAAGGGGATCAAATCCATAACCCTGGCATTATTGGCAGTATGCTCTAACCAAGTTAGCTCATCTTATGGTTAAGAGGCAGGGTGCCAAAGGTTTCAGGGGCTTTGCCTCCACTGTGCCTTCAACTAGAGGCAGCAGCAGAGGAGAAGTTTGCAGGTTTCAACCACTGCTCATTAAATAAGCCTTGAAAGACCTTAGGGAGAGGCTGGGAAGGAGCTGTTTCAGGACATTTCATAGCACAGCAGGCACTGCCTATAAGCCCTGTGCCAGGCAGGCATATAGCTCACACCAGTAACCTCTGGGTGAAACTGCCAATGAAGAACAAGGAGTTCCTGTAGTTCTCAAGCAACTGTGGTCTGCAGGGATGTGAGGAACCTCCAGCTGAGAGGTGTAAAACCTCAAGCAGACCACTTCCCTGCTTGGTGCCCCAGTTTCCTCCCCCTGAAAAACAAGACCCGTAACACTTACCAAGCTGCTGTGGACGCTGCAAAACTAACTTCGTCTAGGGATGCTGGCAGCCTGTGAACAGGAATGAGCATTCTGTGGGACTCTCGTCCCACCCATACAGCAGGGATTCCTTGTGGCTTCCCTCCACACACAAGCTACTGCTTGCAGCTTTCTTCACCCTCACCACAGCAGGCACCCTGCAAAGACAGGGATCCCCACTACCCCCAAAAGCAGGAGCATCAATCCCTCTGCCAGCTGCGCCCAGGCCGTCTGCCAGGCAGGAATGCTGTGCACCAGCCCAGCCTCAGCCGAGCTGTCAAAGCAGCGGAAGGGCTGAGGCTGCACTGCTCTGGAATTCCAGAAACGCACAAACACCCTGTCAGCCTGCACCAGGAATGACTCCTCCCTGCCCCGGACCAGGCTGAATCACTGGAAATACCAAAACAACGATGAGGTCACGTTCCCCGAGCAAGGAACTGGAGCCAGATATAGCTGCATGGAGAAGTGTACTAAAAAGGGACTCGGTGTAGGGGCTGGGGGCTCTGGCAGACAGGCACCATGGGCATTTGTCTCATTTAAAAACAGCTTGAGGCTTCCAGGAGACTTTTTTCATCTCTGTAGGGAGCAGGGAATTTGCTTTAAAACTCTTCATCAATCCCACTGAAAGAGGCACAAACATTCTAAGGTTCAGGAGCTCAAGGAAAGAGGCAGAAGTAAAATTATGACTGGACTCTGAGTCCAGTGTTCCCAAAAATCTCACTGTGATATGATGATCAGGGTTAGCTAGTGAAGAGTCCCCTCACAGCAAGCTGAATGGCAGACAAAAAATAATTTGTCCATTACGGCTTTTTGCTTTTGCTACAGCATCAGACAGCAACACTGATTTGGAAAGTAACAGTGGCTTTTGTTATTGCTCCCAAAATGAGTAGTTCATTATCAGCAAATAGATTTTTCAAGGCTTTGCAGTTCCAAACTTTCACAGTTCTCTGCGGAGGGGAGACTGGAGACATTTTCCTATTCAGACTGTGAAGGAAATTGCAACATACGACTTGGAAAGGATAAAGGAATTCTCAATAGAATTTGCCATAGCCTGTTCTTTCCCTTTCCGTAGGACAAGACATTTGGATAAATAATGACACCACCCACAGTTATGTGAATAATAGGCTCTAAGAATCCAGACTTTTTTCCATCAAGACATAAACTATATCTTAATAATAAGCCAAGAGGGAACAAAGAACTGGACAGCTAATGCCAACCATGTCCCCTGCCTGGCAGGGCATTGGTCACTGGGCTGGCACACCCTGCAACAACCACAGCAGTGCCTGGCACACCAAGCCAACCAATGGGCCATGTCTGTACCAGACCCCTTCTCCTGAAAGTCCATCCAGATTTGCTAATAAAAGTGGTAAGAAAATCTGTGCTCAGTTGCATGTGACTCCCACAGGAGACCTGTGAGAGCAGAATTGCTCAAAACCAAATCAGTTCATTTTTACCCCACTGTTCCAGCATGCTCTGGTAACCAGAACCAGATCAGTGGGTTACACCAAGAATTCTTCTGGTCCAGTGCCCTATCCCTGACAATGTGGCACTGGCACATAAAAATGACAGAGTGATTTCACCGAGTGCAATCAGAATGATCTCCCCTAAGGACACACTCTTCCAGCCTGCAACCATCAGGAACTCCTAGAGCTGGAGGTCACACACCAACCATCACATTTCACAGACACTGAAACACATCTCTGCCATTGAGGTGTCTGGTTCCTTTTGGAATCTGTGTGTTTTTTCAGTCTTCATGCCATCTCGTAGCAACATGTTCTACAAATCAGCTGTGTTGAAAAAGGACTTCCTTAGCCTCCTGTCTAATAAATTATTTTGCTGGATGCACTTCCTCGGCACTGTGAGAAATAGCAAAGGTTATTAAGGTCATTCCTTACTCAACTTCTCCCTGCTGAACGCTGTATTATAGACCTTTGCTCTTTCCCAGTATCATCCACTTTAGCTTGTTTAATCTCCCTTCCTACAGAAGCTATCCCACTCCCTTAATCATCCCCATTCCAGTTTTCTCTATCATTTCCAGGTCTATGTTACTCTTTCTGAAAGAGGGTGACCAGCTGGTGTGTGATACCCAAGATGCAGGCACATGTATATCTAGCATACAAGAATACATACCAGCAATTTTTGTTTCCAGTGTGAGATCTGCCTTTTTTGGCTACAGCTGAACATTTACCTGATGTGCTCAGATAACAATCCACAGTGACTCCAAAAGGCTTTTCGTGGGCAGTGAAATTGTTTGCACTTCACCATTACATGTGGCATTTATCAGCACGATTTCCCATTCGCTCTCTTATCATGCCAATAGCTCTGCAGGGTGCTCTTGTAGTTCCTCAAGAAGTTTTCAAACCATCCACCTTGACTAGCTTAGAATCACCGCAAAATTATAGTCTTCACTATGTCTTCCAAACCACAGCTAGATGTGTTGCACAGGGATCCCTGTCGGACCAGGCACTGCAGGTGCCAGGGCTTTGATGCCCTGCAAAGCACAGCCCTTGAGAAGGAGCGCTCCAAGCACAGTGACCAGGAATGCTACATAATCTTTTACGTCCCTTCCAACCCAAACCATTCTACGTTTCCTGGCCACCAGGATCCTGTTAAGACGGTAAAGCTTTAACTGAAAATATGGTTCAGAGCCATCATCACTCTGCCGAGGATCCCTGAAAGAGCGTGCAGTGTTGGGTGGCTGAGACACACCCTCACCCATGGCTCCACTGGGGACTCAGATGGAAGTGCAGAGTCCACATCAATGCTTAAGGACTACAAATATGCTCACCCAACACTCACCCCAGGCACAAGAGATGTGAATTGTGGAAACCATGATTTCCAGTCCAGGCAAACACACACAAGAATGAGAAGAGGAGGCGGAGAAACTGTGGGTTTCAGGTGAGCAGCAGGTATCAGTAGTAAAACCTAAACCAGGCTTCGTGTTCCAGAATCAGAAGAACAGAGACCTAGAGCTAGCAAACCTCAGACAACACCCTGCTATGAGTCCAGATCTTTTTTGGTGAAGAACTGGGAATTAAGTATTCAGTGGAAGGCAGATTTCATAAGGCCAAAAAGAACTGGGGATAGCCAGCCTCCCTGAACATCTGGGAGGGACACTACAAGCAGAACAACTCCTTACAGCCAAGTTTCACCCAACTCCTCACAACCAAGTTGAACCTGAAGCACTCCAAACTGAGCTGGTACATCAGCAGGTTCTGATGCCTGGCCCAGCTGCAGCAGAAGTTACCACAGGAAAGAACATCAGGCCTCAACAACTACATACAGTATCTTCATTTCATATACTCCCAGAGCTCAAAGCCCAGGGATGGAGTAGAAAAGAGAGAAGGAGCATTTCATCTATCCCTCATCTGTTCTGTAAAAAACACAATCCCAGAATGGAGACAGAAATGAGGTTTTAGTGAACCATAAGCCCTATGTAATGTCATGGTTTGGGATATTATATTCTACAGTACATTGCCCATCGAACACCGCGCTGTCAACAGATGCGTTGATCCATCCAAAAGACAACACAACCAAGCCACTGAGGAAGGAAAATGCAGGATACCAGGCATCCTGCACAGGAAAATGTGTCAGACAGCATCTGCTGCCACAGCAAAAACTGAACCAGAAGCAGAACTACACAGCCATTAAGCCAGGCTTGCACCTTCTGATTATTCTATGATCCCTTATCCACAGCCTGAAGGTTTCTGAGGGATGACTGCCAGGAGGTAAGGAAGCCTCTGGAGCAGCTGCTCTAGGTGTTGCTGTCTAAGCCAAAAGGATGCAAACTCACTGCTGCCAGCAAAAGGTCACCAGACTGGAACCTTGCCCAGCAGCTTCTACAAAGCACACTAACTAGGAGACTTTCAGACTGCAATTTTTCAACATGAGAGTACAAATTAGTTTTCTAAATACAGACCTGTACTCTGCACGGAATGAATGGCCTAGATGCCCACAGGGCTGATGGAGGTTAGCACTTGATGACACAAAAGACTTCAGTTTAAAATCCAGGGCAGCTACTGACTCCCTGAGTCACCTTGGTGTGCATACTTCAGGCCCCAGCTCCCCAGTGAAGGAGGAGATTATTGATGGTCCCTGCCTCTCAGAGGAGCCAGAATGCAGTAAAGCTTAAAAGATCACAGGATCCCTGCCATAAACCCCAAAGTTAAGGGAGGCAAACAGGATTGCTCATTATGTGGAAAAGCCAGGCTTCTTTTGTGAAGTGCCTGATTCAGATGCAGTGGCAGGATGCAGCCCGTAACACAAACACTGGCCCTCCCTGGAGACACAGAGCTCAGATCAGACTGTGCTGTGTTTGTGGGGTGACATTTGGGGCTGGGGATGGCACCTGCAGGTCTGGCCCAGCCTCCCACCCAGGTCTGAGGACAGCTGCTCTCGCAGTGCACGCAAGGAATTCAGCAGCACAGCCCTCCCAAAACACACCGGTGGCACACACAGCCACCCCAAAGCCAGACACGATGCTTGCAGAGAACCTACAAAGAGCGAGCGGTTGGGTCATATGTTTTCCTAATTCAGAGGAAGCCTGGTGCAGCTCCGATATCCCACAACATCTCCTGGCATTGAGTGTGGGGGCTGGAAAAGTGGAGATCCGTTTATAGCTGGAAAGTCTGGCAGAGGGCTCAGCGTTTTGTGGAAAAGCAGGACCTGACGGCTCAGTACAGTCAGCTCCACCCAGCTGGAGAGGATAGGCAGGCTGGGGAAAGAGACAGGGGGATGGAAACCTCTTCCCTTCAAACTGGGAGTGATGGGTGAGAGGTAGCTTTCCTACAGTGCCAGGAAGTGAAAAAACACTCTCTACTTCTAAATTAGTTATAAGAAGTAGGGCAGCAGAAGACTAGCTTTGGAAAAACTGAAGAGTAGCTGTGCTGCAAATACGGCCACAAGCACCCAGAGGTCAAGCCCAGGCTGCAGGGCTCTGTGCCATTCTTCTGAGCCCTTCATCACATCCAGCCCTGTAGCAACACAGACCTTTTTACCGCAGGGACAGGGCTGTCTGGGAGCTGTGGCTGGGAACTCAGCCCCATGCTTACTGCTGGGAGAAATGGCAGCTCCCCCACCCCAGCATATCAGCCAACACATCAGCAGATGTAGCAAAATGGCCTTGCCAGCCCTCATGGAAAAAGCTTGGCCCTGAGGACAAGGCACCAGTTTAAAGCATCAGCATGCGCAGACTTACACTGTGATGACTTCAGCTCCTCCCCATGTTGTCAGGCATGAGAGGAGAGGCATTGATGTAGCTGACCCAATTTAGCTAACAATTGTGCATATTAGTAATAAAATCAGGAAAAATAACATTATTATATGTGTTAAAGAACATAGCGATGATGAGGCTGTAAGAAAAGCAAACACAGAACAGGTGAGGCATTGAAATACCAGAGCTATTGTATAGGCACTGATAAAAGAAGCATCATGCAAAAAAAATTCTAGTCACCCGCATTTAAAAATGATAAACTCAAACGAACAGGTGCAGAAAGGGCCTGAGGGAAACAGAAAACCTATCAAACAAGAAGAAACTTAAGAGCCTGGCTTGTTTAGCCTAGCCAAATGTAGGCAGAGAGCGGATAGGATTGCTGTCTAAATATATCACAGGAGACAAACAAAACTGCTGAAGCAAAAGTATAATGCTGGCACGACAACAAGAGAATAAATGCAGTGAACATACTTAGGTTGAAAATTAGAGAGAGAGAAAAATCAACCCTTAGGACAGGAAGCTTTCCAACTGGAATGCCTGGATTTAGGATGAATTTTATCAGAGGTCTGATGGGGTTAGAGGATACAGTGCATGTGCCCCCAGATATCCAAGAGGGCCCTTATGCTCCTGCTTTTGTTCCAGCTGGTAATTAGCATGGGTCACTGCTGAGATGTCTCCATTCATAAAACAGACTCTGCCGAGTATTCAGCTGGAGAGCCCAGGATAGGCATGTAGTGCTCCCCTGCCCTCCCATTTCCTAAGAGCTGCTCACGAGAAAGGGCTTCTAGGCTGCAGGTCAGTGGGAGAGAGTTGTGTGGATGCACCCGGGCAGAGCGAGAGCTACCAGGCAGCCCAGCAGGAATGCAGGTGTTGCAGTCAGCAGTGGGAAACACCCCTGGGGTGCCTCTGCCCAAACACACCTGCTGCCCCACGGTATTAGGGACACGGATTGCTCACTGTCACTCCGTGGATTCAGGCGAGAGAGAAGATGTTCTAAACTCTCCTCTGCTCCAGTGTTAAGACCAGGAACCATTTTGTCGCCCGTTAGCAAAGAATCACAGAATGGTTTGCGTTGGAAGGGACCTTAAAGATCATCACGTTCCAGCCCCCTGCCATGGACACCGTGCACCAGACCAGGTTGCTCAGAGTCCCCATCCAGCCTCGAGCCGTCGCAGGGATGAGGCATCCACAACTTCTCTGGGACACCTGTTCCAGTGCCTCAGCATCGTCAGAGCATTATCACTCTCGATCCCCCAAACCGCAGCCCGGCGGGGCGGCAAGTATAGGCACAACAGCACAACAGCGTTCCAACTGTGAATATTTATATTATGGAATAATCAGGAGGAAAAAAGGGAGGGGGTGAAAACAAAGCCCAAGATCTATTTCAGGGATTAATTTTTGACATGTCTGTGAAATACGAGAGCTTCGTAAAAGACCAAATTATAATTTTCAGACACCGCACAGACGATGACACGCGGTTTGACCTCCCCCAGGGAGCCAAGCAGAGCACCACGCACACGAGGAGCAGCGACCCCGCTCCTCCCCGCACAATTCCCGCACCATCCCCGCTCTGCCCCGCCCGGCCGGCCACCGTCCCTTACCGATCGCCCGCATCGCTCCGCTGTTTACAGCCGCTCCACGGGGCGGGCTCTCCACCCTGCCCGCCCCCACCGGGTCCTCCGCCTAAGGATGTCTGACGTTTCCTCCAAGTTTCCTCTTGAAACATCCCAGCCAGGATGGAAAATTTTGGGTATTTGTGTGCTTCCCGCGTTAGGGTAGCGGATGGAAAGGGTTGCCGTCTCAGATGCGTTGTCCCACAGATCAGCCCTCCCGTGCACTTCTGGTTATAAACTCCTTACATCAATTAACAGAGTGCCAAGGAATCTATCATCCCAATATTCTCTTTTTATTTAAAAAAAAATATTTTACAAAATCAGGAGTGATGTAAGACAGACATCACTGCCAGCTGATGTGTTTCAAATGTTCACGTGTCAAACCACTGAAAGAAGTGTATCTGGTGCAAGCTCACCAACAGCTTTATTATCCCCTACATGTTGTAGCCAACATTTTCAAATCCCCTTTTAGCCAGAAGGTGAGTACTTTGCACGTAAACGGTGTGAGAAGAGAGGCACAGTGCCAGAGTTTCCTTGCTCTATCAGCACAAGGTCTGCCTCTGCTGCTCTGCAACATATTCTGCTGCATCAGATGCCAGGAACTGCTTTGATAGGACTTTCACTCCACAGACCAGTCTGGGTATCATGGGGATGTCTGCTTATCTGCACAAATTCTCCCTTTTTCCTCTAACCCCAGGGAGGCTGACTGCAAAAGATATAACCCTCATCAGAAAACCATGATTGTCTCTGCAGGGTGAATGGTAAATCATGGGGAGGTGACAAGCACTAACTATCACAGTGGTTTCCTCAGCCAGAGTGCAGGCTCTCACTTTACTTAGGTGTCTCCTTCCCAGGGAGATCACCAGATAATTTGCTCCTTCCCTAACAAGCAGCTCCCAGACAGTGCAGTCTGGATCCAGTTCCAGCTCCAGCTTTGCACTGGCCACGCTGAAATTTAATACCACAGTTTGCAACAAGCCTCCCCAAGTAGCAGGTACAACAAACTGGTTTGGGTTTTGGTTTATTGGGGGTTTTGCTTTGGTTTTTTCGTTGGTTTGTTGTTTGGTTTTTTTTTTTCTCCTTTCCTGTGCTAAGTTAAACACAGGGAGATGAAGCCTTCTATTAGAGCTTCAACAATCTCACACAGTAAGTGCTGAAACTGGGACCACAGTCAGCAGGGTGTTCCATAAAATGGGGACATGGCTGGCCTGTTGCCATCATACACTGCTTCACTGACAGCTCAGAGACTCACAGCAGAGTCTCACACATATTAGCTGGCTACTGCACAAAAAAAATCCAATTCAAACGAAGGAAGGAGTCTAAATTTGTATAACAGAGCTGGAAAAAAACCCCCAACCTCAACAAAAACAAACAAAAACCAACCAACCAAACAGAAAAAAACACCCCTCACAGCAGCCAGGGCTTAGTCTTCTGCACGAAAAAAAGCTGCATTTAGACAGCTCAGCAGTGCTGGCAGGACAGACTCTCATGCTGCCACGCTGGCCTTCCACCCAGTAACCCTGCTGATTATGGAGTTGGTGTAACAAAACAGTGAGCAAATCCCAGTCCCTCAAGATCACCAGATCAGACGCAGCAGATTTGGCTGCATCTGTGAGTTTTAGGTCCCTCTGCTGGCAGTCAGACTGGTAGGATTTTCAGCTCTCTACCACCTGTGTTTGACAGATAACCCGTTCCCAAGTAAAATCTGAGCCAGCACAGAGAAACACTGCAGCCCTGAAACACTGCAGAGACTCCCGAGGCCTCACTAAGTTCCTCTGTATCGTGACCACTCTGCTCATCAGGGAGGGTGAGGGAACCACTGGGTCATGCTTTGTCCTTACACTGAGCTCCAGCACCAGTGGAGTAAAGGCTATTTCAGCTGCTGGCCGTGAAATAGCTTTTCTGGCTTCAATAATGCTGGTGCGATCAGCATCAAGCCAGATGTGCATGTACTTCAGTCTTTTAAGGGGGGTAGATGCCTCATAGTGGCAGCTCAGGTGAGTCCTAACCATGGCATGGACTTCTCAGGGACCAGATTTCATGGTTTGAGCCAGAAGAAAGTCTGAGCGCCTGCTGCTCTTTTATTTTAAGTTTAAATGAAATGGCTGGTGCCGTTTCTGCCCAGTTACAAAACCTGAGAGGGTTCTGAGGACAATAATGCTTTACAAGAGCATATTTGCAATGCAGATAAAACAGGACAGGCTGATGGGTGTCAGCTCCTGGTCCCTCGACCACCTAAGGATTTCTCTGAACTTGCACCACTTCCTGATGGCAGATGTGGGAAGAAGGTGGTGTCTGGGTACTGGCCATCTCTTGAGAAGGTGGATTACAGTCAAAAGGCTACAAAATCACACATGTTACAAAGATTGTGGATTTGTGGGTTGTGTGGCTGGACCTAAGGCACACCTGGGGTCAATACTGTCACCCCAGTAATACGGCCCAGAGTGGATTCATGAAGAAAAATGAAGGCACATGACAGAGAAAGACATTGTCAATTCAACCTTTTCCTCAGACTGGAATTCTCTTTGCTCTGAGGTATGTAGTTAGAAGGAGAAAAAAAAAATAGCGTTATGAACAATCTCAGGGAGCAGAGATGCCTCCCACAGCACATCCTCTCTTGTGCCAGGGAGGCCCTCTGGGATTCCATATAACCCCAGGCTCCAGCTCACCCTGCGCACCTTCCCCAGCAGCGGCACACATCTTTGGAAAAGAAACTAGAACAGAGAGTGCACGTGGGTGAAAGGAAAGCCCCGAGTCCTTGATTTAGCAGCCTGGAGGGCAGAGCTCTGGGCAGCCACTGGCTCGGTGCTTTGCAGGGAGCACAGTCTCCTCTCCTGACAGCCCTTTTCTTTGGTTTGCTTTGTTAATTTTTAAAGGGGGATGGGGAGGTGTCTTGGTTTTTTTTCTTCTCCCCTCCCCCCCTTTTTTTTTTCCCCTTTTTTTCTTTTTGTTACAGTCCTTTGTGTTTATATTTGTCACTATTTGGTGAAAATGTTCCCGTTGTGGCAAAAGGTGATTTTGGCCGCATGTTTCTGCCAGACATGATGAGTGCTCCGAAGCCGTGCTGGTGAGAGAAGGCGTAGCCAGAGCGGCGGGTGCTGGTCCGGCGCAGGCGTCGCTTGGGTGAGGGTGGAGGGGGCCGCTTCTTGGCTTCTTTGATCTTCAGCAGGACCTGGAAATCAGAAAATAGGGCGGAAAAAGTGGAAAGTGCATCATTATTCACAAGCCCAGTGGGAGACGAGCAGAGAAATGGAAACAAAAGCAGGGATCCAAAGACAAAAACGAGGAAAAGGCATCTTCTATTCTATTCTAAGAGGTGTTAATGGAGCATGATCTCTAAGTCATGGGAGGGGGTCATTTCCATGTATTCCCCACAGCTCTGCAATGCCATGGTTGGGTTATAACTGTAGAACTTTCAGTCAAATCACCCAAAATGTGAAAGTCATCTCAACAATAGTCAAAATTCCAGAAAACAAATAAAGAAACATTTAAGAATTGGCATATTTAATATAGAAAGCAGACTGCTAAAGGGAGCTTCTGATGCATAAAAGCTTTTCTATGATGATAATGATGATTCTCATAGAATTACAGAATCACAGAGTGGCTTGGGTTGGAAGGGACCTTGAGGATCATCTCATTCTAACCCCGCTGCCACTATATCAGGTTGACCAACACCCCATGAAACCTGGCCTTGAACACTTACAGAGGTGATAGATTCCTATATTCCCTGGCTGATAGGAAATAAATACTGCACTTCATTTGCAGGTAGTGAGCTTTCTGCTCCCAGGCAGCCACTGAGTTAATCTGCTGTCAAGAACCTTTTCAAAAAGGGGCTGTCTAATGCAAGAGGCTCGACAGAACCCACAGCTGCCAGACTCCTGTGCTTCTTGCTACCATTGGCACAATGGTAGTGGAAGGTCCTTGGCCTCTCTAAACATCAGGCCTGTCTACTGCCAGCTGGAGGACTCAACAGAGCTGGAAACCCACCCCTCTCCTGTGACCATTCACTTCCAAGAGGAGGCAGAAGAGTAATTTTGTGCTAGAGAGAGAGGGACGCTCAGTCTCAGCAGCGAGGCTGGGGTTCTGGGTGACAGCTGTGTTTGACTTCTGCTCAGCTGAGGTAAACTCAGCCCATTTTTACACCCCTGAACTGCCTCAAACTGTGTCCCAAGGACCTCCCTACCCAGCAGTCTTCTCTAGCACCCACGTACCCTCTCTGTAACGGCTAAGAGTTCCCCTAACACGCCCTCCTACAGTCATGGAGAACCTGTGGAGCTCCACAGCCATCTCGAGGATGACCTGGGAGGGCATCAGCTGCGGCGCTTTCCCCTGGGGCTGTGCTCTGACACTGATTCGTGGCAGCTCGGTGCAGGGAGAGGAAAGAAGCACAAGGTGGCAGTAGCATTCAGCAAATGCTCCCGTTTGGAGGCGTGCCTGTGGAGCTCTCTGTGCGCTGATGTTCCTGAGGGGTCCCCTGGCTGTGGTCAGCTGTGCGCTCGCTGCCCACTCCATGACTCCCCCGCCTCTCCTTGCCATGGTGCCCTCATCTTCATATCCCCGGGGATGGGAGGGAAGCTCATCCCAGAGGGGGCATATAACCATTAACTACAAAAAGTAAATTCTGAAATAAGTTTAAAAAATCCCCAGCAAACATATATTCCCGGGTGGAGGGTGAAAGCTTGCGGTCTGCCAGGCTAAAAACTGCGCAGCGTCAGGGCAGGAGGAACATACCACTCCTCTGCCACTGAGCCACAGCACTTAAAGCCTGCTCCTAAAAATAGTGCAGCTTTCCTGCCTCCCAGCAGTCTAATCCACATCTAAATAATCTCAGCCTTGGTCCCAGCCGCAGATGATCTGAACCATGCCAAAGCCTAAAATCAACCCTCCTTCTCTGGAGAGTAAGGGACAAAGAGATGGCAGCACTTGCACCAACAGGGACACACTCTCCGGGTGATGCAAAGCCCGTGGAAGAACCATGGCTCCATGGTGAGCCTAGGCCATGGTAAGCAGGATTTCTGGTTTAATAAGGTATCTTCTTACCTTGTCACTGGGAGTTGGCTTTAACTGTGTCTTGAGGAACCGAAAGCCAACCACGGGCAGCACGCAGAGGGTGATGCTGAGGAAGATGGCCAGCCACACGTTTGGTTGGCTGAGGGTGTTCCGCGCCGTACCTGGAAAACAAAAGCATGATTAAAACAGTAAAAGCAGATCCTCCAACCATTATTCCCTTTTGCTGTCTGTGATTTCAGAGTACCTGGCAAACAGACCACAATACCAGGCAGACATCACCTCCAATAGTGAAGTCAACTGGCTGTAGAGGACAGCAAAGCCAGTATCACTGTCTGAGATGAGCAAAGAAAAATGCAACGTCCTGACACGATTGCAGCAACAACCCAGGCAGACAAGGGTGTCAGGGTGAATCTTTCCTGTCTGTGAAGAGTCAAATCACTGCAAAGGATTGATATAAACATTCAGGAGAAATTCAGCAGCAGCCCAAGACGCCCACCTTTTGCCAGGACTCTAGTGCAAAGGGAGGAATACTCCTTTCTTGCTTCCCAGCAGCATTTCCTGAAGGATGTGGAGTACTGGCTCTGCCCAGCAGGTGATGGGAATCACAACCCTCTATGAGAGGAGCATGTGTTGCTCAGGGGATCTGCACAGAGAGTGTAGCCTAATGGGGGTATTGGCAGCACCACTGCCACGTGGTGGCATGTCACTGGCATCTTCTTTGAATCCAAAGGGCTCACTTCTGGCTTTTCCCAAACTGAGGGAATGTCAGATAGAACAAACAGTCTGCAAAACCCTCATTACAGGGCTTAATGACACTGGTGTTGGCAGTATATTTGCTGAATGTTTTCTTTCCAGTTGGCCAAATTCTGCTGTAATACAACTCCACTGAAATTTAAGTAAACAAGTTGTCTCAGTCCAGACTAGAAACGCTTTCCTTAAAAATGGTTTCAGAATGGGACCTTATTAATTAGCCCTCAGCATCATGACTATTTTAGCCAATCTAGTAACAACAAGAGCAGCAGATGAGATACCCCTGGCAACTGAGTTAGAATCTTCATAGGTAGGAAGAGACCTTCAAGATCATCCAGTCCAACTGTCCATCTGCCTTGGGAAACTGAACAGACATTCTGTCTTCTCTCACTCAGCATTTTTCATTCTATAAGCTGTCTCAAAGTGGATGTGGTCATCTGCTTGAAAAATATGTTGCAACAACTAACCTGTATCTCAGGTATTTCTAAGCTGGCTAAGCCCCTTGCTGTTGCAGCGAAGATAGGCAAAACAAGTTTTTACTGGAAAAGCCAATCAAAAATTAAGGCATTGATTAATACAAAAATCTGAGACTTGAAATAAAAACTACTGGGACTTCAGAAGTAGAGACTTATATCACTGTTGTATCTATACTGGCTGTGGATGGAAACAGCAATTAAAAACATCTTAAATTACTTTGCTGAACTTACATGTTCCTCCAGGTCAAAGTTTCAGGAGATGGGCTCATTTTTCTATACTTCGTTTTTTGCATGTGTTCAGAAATCTGTTACATAAAACAACTACAAGGACCTGGTCGCCAATGATATGTTTTGTTGTTGGGGAATTTGCCATTTAACCTGACAGAAGGCTCACCATAGTATATGGAATTTCTCTCGTATATGGAATTTCTCAAGTATATGGAATTTCTCTCGTGTCTGACCGGATGTTGTACTTTTGTGCCTTCCTATGACAAAATGTTAACTTATTTACAGAAGTCACACATCTACAAACAAGATGCTCCTAGAGAGCTGTAAAAATTGGACACCTGGAACCCAAATATAGAAGAGCAGAGAATATAGAAAGCATTCCATCCATCTCAGTAGGTTTATTTAAAGGACTGCATGGGAATGTCCACTCTTACACAAGGAAGGGAACATGGCACACATTCACCTGGATGGATGGGGTTCAAAATAAATCCCAGCAACCCTCAGAAATATCCTGGCATTTCTTGCAGAAAAGCCAACCAATATATCCTGAAATATACATAGAAATACTCGGAAACCTGAAGCCCTGCAGTATTTCCATTCTGAGTGCAATCCAGATTTGTCCCAAGGCTTACCAATGAAGGGAAAGGAGGCTGTGAAGATCAGATACATGCCATCACTGTACATGGTGAAGGTGATGGCAAAATAAACAGAAAGACTGCCCCAGATGAAGAACTGGTTGACAACTGTCCAGTAAGAGGTGTCCAAGCCAATCTGAAAGAACAGAGCAATGCAGCTATTGTCAGTGCCTTCCGTATTTAGTAGATCTGTGCTGAACACTGCTTGTCTTCTGCTTTGTACATCTCCCCCTGAGAATGCTATTCATTCAAGTCTCAAGAAATAACAAATCACAAATCATAAGATTCTGGGAAACCATTCAAGGCAAGATTACTACATTTCTCCTGATGTTGCCCTCTGCTCAAGCATTCACTAGTGGCCAGGATGAGGCAGGATATTAAGGGACTTTAAAGATCATCCTTTTCCAACCCCACTGCCATGGGCAGGGACACCTTCCACTAGACCAGGTTGCTCAGAGCCCCATCCATTCTTACCATGACCTCTTCCAGGGATGGGAAGTCCACAGCTTCTCTGGGCAACCTGTGCCTGTGCCTCAACTCCGTCACAAGGAAGAATTTGTTCCTAGTGTCTAATCTAAATTCACTTCCTCTCATTTCAAAGCCAGTAACTCTTATTCTACCACTACGTGCCCTTGTCAAAAGTCCCTCCCAGCTTTTTTGTGGTCCCTGGTAAGTACTGTAAAGCTGCAATGAGGTCTCCTTGGAACCTCCTCTTCTCCAGGCTGAATGACCCCAATGCTCTCAGCCTC
The DNA here is from genome assembly GCA_013400775.1 of Chaetops frenatus. Lineage (NCBI taxonomy): Eukaryota > Metazoa > Chordata > Aves > Passeriformes > Picathartidae > Chaetops > Chaetops frenatus. Next base: position 85,113 of record VZTR01012056.1, read on the forward strand.
CTTAGCAGAGGTGCTCCAGCCCTCTGATCGACTTCATGGCCCTTCTCTGGACTTGCTGCTACAGGCCCTCATCCTTCTTATGCTGAGAGCCCTAGAGCTGAACACAGAAAGTTCAAATGAACCAGGCTTTATTTCCCCTCTCCTAAACTGTGATGTAGCACTGAAAGTTATGAGAACAAGCCTGCAAGACTTCAGACAACAGAAACTATTATCCAGGGAACTCTGATTGATTGGTTTTCTTCTAAGAAATCTCTCTCATCCTGATGGGACCATCTGAATTTTCTACCACCAAGTCTTAGCTATTTCTCCCAGCAAGTTCAGGCTGCGTCATGCACACATCACACACTGGGCCAGGCTGCAGAGATGCCTCCATAATGGAGGGCCTATAAATAACAGCCTGATGGCAGATAGACCCTCCTGTGCTTCAAACCCTTCCCATAAAACCAGAACAAGTCCTTCTCCATTCCCTGCCTTAACTGATTTGTCTGTTATGTCTGCAATCTTCCCAAGACAAAGACTCTTCTGTCCTCTCACCCTGATCTTTCATAACATACAAATCTCCTGTTCTGTTCAACTGAGGAGACTAATCTGGTGTCAAGAGACTTTTTTGTTGCAAGAATGCACGATGCAGTAGCAAATACAATGCTGTCAAGGCCCCAGGTGGCGCTCTAGATGCTGCCATCATGAAACAAAAACTAGTTCTTAAAAATACTACCTGGGATGCCTTACCTGTACAGACACCACGATCAGTAAGCAGGTCTGGGCCATCAGAGCAAAGGACTGGTAGTCAGCAATGGCCTTCCCATCACTCCTCATTGTATTGTACATGGCCCCATAGGGGATGAAGAAGAGGATGAGGGAACTGTAGATCCCTTGCAGCATGCACTTGACAAACACCACCTTGTTAAAATAGAGATTTTGCTGGCCAGGCACATACAGCTGAGGGAACAGCATGCTCCAGCGATCATCCACATCCTGAAAGCAGAGAGGAGACAGTCAGACTTGCTGGCAGCTACCCAACCAAACACACAAACCCAATTAGGGCTGCCATGTCCCTGTGACACGCATTTCCATGAGGAAAGGCATAGCACACAATTCACTCAGTTATGCTTACTGGCATGGCACATACCAGTGTCACCTGGGCATACTTTCCATGTTGTATTTTACCTTTCTTGTGCTTAAAAAATTAACAGCTGGTTAAAAGAACAAATATCTTTATATATATATATATATAATATATATATTTCATCTACAGCAGACTGCATGGTCTGTCCTCCAGAGAATTGACTGGAAGCTAAGAGTTAGAAAATACCTCCCCATACAGGCAAGGCTGTCTGACTTGGATACTTTAAGTGTCCAGAACGGAGCACTGAACCACTGGAAAGTAGCCAGTTCCTATTTATTTAACTTGCAAAATGCATATAGGAACAGCTTTATTGCTCCTTTGTCTTGTCAAACAGTAACAATGAGGTTGAAATTTGTGTGTGAAATTACCACAGAAAGAACTCACTAGAAAGGCTGAACTTGCAAAATCTGTTTTCAGAGATCCAGTTAATTAATTGTTTTGTTTGGTCATCAGAAAGTCACTTTCCAGGCTTCAGAAACACAGGTAGAAGGGTATGACTACTCCAGGGGAGGGCTGCAATGGCAGCTGGTGCTGTAGGCAACAGCCTAACCCAAAAATCTCATCACACACTGAAACTTACAGGCCAAATCAGGGTAATCATGTTTATCTCAACTCCCTATTCATCACAGGACTACCTAAATTAAAATTGTAATGGCTAGGAAGGAATACACCGTCTGTCTGGTGCATTCTTTTTCTGTGGTCTAAGTTCTCACTGTCAGGATATTATTCCAAGGGTTATCACAGTATCTAGCCAACAGGTCAGCTGTCTTTGCTTCATGGATTCAGCTCAAAGCACCTGGAGACAAAACCCCTACAAATAAAATCCCCAAAGTGATGACAGAAACAGTACCTGATCAAAGAGACTCATTCCTAGCACTGGGAGGGAGGTATATACCAAATTGTAAAGTGTAATGAACCACTCATCATAGACAGTCTGAAAAGAAAAAGAAAATAACAAAAACAAAGCGTGAAGTTAGCAAAAAGCTGTGTTTTCCATTTCTTTGAAAGTATATGCAATTAATTGCTGCAACACCTTGGTTTGAGATGTTACTGAGACAAAAAGGATGAGATGACTCAAGCTCAGCATCCCTAAAACAGGGGGAGAATCACATTATGACAGCCCAGTTTGCTCAGCACCCACTGCTGGCTGTAGCCAGAGCAGGATCCCTCTGCACCACCCTCCACCCCCAGCCCCTGGATAGCTGCACTTCCTGTGACTGGGTTTAGTTGGAGGTCGGGTTGCGTTGAACTAACAACCGTTTTTTCACTCTAGACATGCTCCTCTTGCAAGCTCCTGATGCCCACAGGCATCTCAGGGTTAAACTGCTTGCTCCAAATACGCTAACAGGAAGCACAGATCTTACAAGATCTGCACCAAACTCTAATCTGTGTCATCAGCTGATGGTTGTAATCACTTCGAATACTTTTGAAAATCCTGCAAGTGACCTACGTGCTTCATAATGCACCTAAATGCCAGAGAAGGTTTAGACTGGATATTAGGAAAAAATTCTTAATTGGAAGGGTGGTCAGGGTTTGAAAAACATGTGAATGTGGCACTTGGGGCCACGGTTTAGTGGTGACCATGGCAGTGTTGGGTTTGTGGTTGGACCCAATGATCTTAGAGGTCTTTTCCAACTTTAATTATTATATGATGTTATAATAGATATATTCTGTCTCCAGGCACCTGTCCTCCAGCAGCAGCATGATGAAGGCAGCCTTATCTGCTTTTATACCAATATATATGGCTGAAGAAGATAGACCTGAGTCTGTTCAGTGAGGTGGGAAGAATGGCTTAGTTTATTTTCTTGTAAAAGGTTTCCGGATGCTTTGCTTGAAAATGCTAGATATAGGCTCATAAAATGGTTTTGGTTGGAAGGGTGCTGTAAAATTCATCTATTCCAACCTCTCTGCAATCAGCACTGATATCTTCAACCAGGTCAGGCTGCTCAAAGCCCCATCCAACCTCACCTGGAATGTTTCCAGGACGAGAACATCAACCACCTCTCTGGGCAACCTCTGCCAGTGTTTTACCAAAAGGAACTGCATTTTTGTATCAATCTAAGCTTAGTTTAAAATCATTATCCTTAGTTTTATTACAATAGGCCTTGCTAAGAAATTCCCCTACAGCTCTCTTGTAGCTCTTTTAGGTACTGAAATGTGCTCCAAGATCTCCCTGAAGCTTTCTCTGGTTCTGCCAGCTGAACCAGCCCACCTCCCTCAGCCTGTCTTCTCAGGAGAGGTGCTGCCCTTTGACCATCTCCACGTCCCTGACGAAAACAAAGCCGGACCTACCTGTGCTGAGAAGCCAGAGAAGAAGCCATACCAGAAATGCACCAAGGTGAAGGCAAAATTCTTGTAGAAGAAGTACTTGAGGAACTTGCACATGCGGATGTAGGACCACCGTCCGTGGACCAAGAGCAGACGCTGCAGGTAGCGGAACTGTGCAAAGGAGAAGTCACTGGACAGGACTGCCTGCATCCCCTCCTGGCCACTGATGCCGACCCCAATGTGGGCAGCTGCAACGAGAAGGTCATTTATCACATCATTACACTGAGAGTTTTCACTGCCCCGTTTTTAAAATTTAGTTACCCTGCACTGAACACCACGTTAGTTCCCTCACAGCCTTCACAGAAACGTCATAATGAAAAGTTATTAAAAAAACAAAAAAAAATTTTGGTGCACTAATTCTTTTAGCAGCACTATGATTTTGGCTCTGTGATACATTTCCCATAAAAGGGCTTTTATTGTTTGAATAAAATTATAGGTTCAGTGACAGTTTATGGGGTTTTTTTCTGAACACTTTCCAGCAGCACAAATACTGTTGTTCATAACAGCTGCTGTTATGAAACAATAACTTTAATTTATATTGACATGACTTCTATTTACATTCATGCGTTCCTTCCAGCAGCCTTAAAACATCATCCCAGACAAGCAAAATCTTCAAACCGTTGTAAAGTTTCTCAGACACTGTGCTAAAAGGCTGACTGTAGCCTTTTTAAGTTTCCTAGGCTTTATTAGTTAAATCAAACAATCAGATAGAAGAGTGACATATTTTTTAATAGTAACTTGCATTTATTAAACATGCACATAAGTTTAATGTGACAGCTAATTATACAGCTTTACCTTATGAATACCATCTTGATGACTGAAGGTTGGCTAGATTCAGAGGTTTCTGCTGAACTGAACTGATAAAATCCCAAAGTCTCAACCCTCTTGTGTGGGGAGCAGGTTAGTTTCTAATTACTATGTACACTTTAACTTTCTTCTTTCTTTGCTGACTGTCTGGCTTATCTCCCTTGAAGCTTTCTACTTAGCCTTTTCTTTTTTAATTAAAAGGCTCTAGTTAATCAATCCTTGCAAATTAACACACGGAAGATTAGCAATAGGTCTTTCTGAATAATCTTAATTTAATTATACCTAGTTAGGATTTTTTTTTTCATAAATTCACTGAGGTAATGGAGCATCAAATGATGCTCAGAGATGGAGAGGCCTGGAAGTCCATCATCTGTAACTCAAGACAGATAATTAACAAACAGCCCTAACACAAAGAAATGCTGAAAAAAATGCCCCACATAATATTATACAGAATATTTACAGGCACAAAGACTTTACTTCTGCTTTGAGTCAGGCCCTCTATGATATAAACTGTTTGTTATATGCATGGCCCTTGTGATGGTGGCCATGCAGACACACTGATTGACACATCACAGCCCATGTGGGCTTTCTTAGAATCACAGAATCATTTAGGTTGGAAAAGGCCCGTGAGATCATTGAGGCCAACCATATGGTCCGTTCTAAGGTAGAAACAGAAAAATAGGCAAATAGGCACTTTGTGCAACCTTAGCTCTTGAAGGAGCCCAGTGTGACCCAGAAGGCAGGAGACACAACTAACCTGTACTGGGAGTGCCCTATAGGGATCTGCCAAAATTTGGGACACAGACACTTGTTTCTGCAAAGAGGGTGGTACAGCAGGCACTCAGATACGTGTTCCTGGTGCTAGCCCACCTCAGAGAGCAAACACCTCTTGGAGTCAGTCTGCTACAGCATGCTGGCTGTTGGCCATCACTCACTTTTGATCATGCTGACATCGTTGGCACCGTCTCCAATTGCCAGGGTCACAGCCTTCTTGTACTTCTTCACCAGCTCCACCACCTGGGCCTTCTGCAGGGGAGTCACCCGGCAGCAGATCACCACTTTGCACATGCAGGCAGTTCTCACCAGCTCCAGCTCCAGGTTCCCTTCCAGCGCATAAGCCTGGAAAGGAGGAAAGGGAGTGTCCAAGGCAGGCTTAAAGCAACTCCTGGCCTGACAAAGAGGATGCAGCGAGGTGGCAATGACAGCTGAGCCAGGCTCTTCCATTCATATGGGTGGATCCATCCACCCAGTCGCAGGGAGCATCCACACTGCACATCAGGCCGTGCACCCTACACCTACAAGCTTGCACTTTGGGTGCATCACATCTGGATACATGTCGCCCTGTTTTTGAAAGCCTTCTGAAAAGTTTATATTCTCAGGTCAGATTTTCTCACACATTGTACTAAAAACACTAGCTTTGTTTGCATTCCTTCCTGGAGAAGGGAATCTGATGGACTGGACACTTCACCAGTCTGGTTGAGAGGTGGGATCTCATCTTCTAATCCTCTCTCCCTTTGCAAACCCTATAAAACTGTGTATCCATAATAAACGGGCTCTCTTTTTGGGGGCCTCAGCTGTTCTCTTAATTGTGGTGAAACCGTGTCCTTCTTTTGTGCCCGGTTGCTATAGGTACTACAGATACGTACATCTGGCTATGCACCACATCTGGGTATGCACCACATCTGGGTATGCACAGCAGCTGGCTATGCACAACAGCTGCCCTGGCTGATGTAACCTGACAGAGGGCAGAAGTGTCCAACACCAAGAGCAGAAAGTTGTCTCATGCAGGGCATGAGACAACCTTGTGTATCTCCACGCAGGAGAGTCTGCTCCTCCCTCTTGGATTACTGTTTAAGCTCTGGGAGATAAATAGGAAAGATTTCAATTTGTTAAGTGCTTAATTAAAATAAAACATATAAAATGTTAAGCTCAGGTGGGCATGACAAAGCAAAACACAAAACTAGGCAGAAGGCTGCTTTACTCTGACTGCTGACCTTTTAAATCAGTCAGCTGTGTTATTTCTGTTCAGGAAGCACTGAGATAATTGGATGTCTAGTCACCCCTCCAGCTCTGCATGAGGAGGAGGGAGCAGTGTGAGCTTTTCATGTTTCTTTTAGATTATGCTTTTTGGCTCTGTTCTTTTTTGTCTCTTTTTAGCAGACACGTACGGAAGGAATCTACAGGGCTCACTCCTGCTCAGAGCCATTACAGCAGGCCCACTGCCCTGCCTGTGTAAGGCAGGCACTCCTTAGGCCATATATTCTCTCTTTTTGAAACAGAGAGCTGTGAGTCACCAGTGTCCCCTTTTTCCTCTGTCATGGGCTTGCTCAAAGACAGACCCTTTCATGGTTTAGCTTGAGCGCTGCTGGTCAGTGCAGTCAGAGATGGCTTTTGCCTCAACATCCTTGCTGCACAGCACCAGCAAAATGTTATCACTTTATATATTAATGGTGCAACTGCACACAAATCAACTGGCAGGATGATGCCATTAAGGATGCTGACGGGTTTCTGTTCACTGCTTTGTTCAGGCAACACCAGACATGTGCATAGCCCAGCACTGCCCTCCCACCCCTCTGCAGGCAGGGATAGAGCACTGAGCAGGTGCTGTGTGTGGGACAGTACCAGCACTGCTACCATTGTTCAAGCTCATAGAAATAAATAAATGACTGCTAGGTTTGTCTGCGCTGTCCTTGTGGTCCCCACAGAGGAGCAAGCCATTATCTTGGTGAAACTCATTGTGCCTACTCTGTGTGGACTGGCTGCTCCCACACAGTCCAGATTTGAGTTTCTTTGTCTGGGACATATCCCCTTCCCAGGGTGTGGGTGAGTGTGTGTTTTTTCCAGGAGTATAAAGAAAGCTTTGCCATCACTGGCAGTGGTGTTGTGGTAGCACAGCACTCGGGGTCTGCGCTGCAGGCTGAAGGGGTGCAGCAGGAACAGGCCAGGGGCTTGCAGCTTGCAGCTGGTGTCCATGCAATCCACATGGACCAAACCTGACAGACCCCTTGTCCACTTTGCAGTGGGAATCTAAAGAGGATTATGGCCCTTTTACATTCACTTCAAGAGGAAGTGAATGTAAAAGAGGGAGAAAGGGTACTTAGCAACCTAGACACTGCCTGAGAGTCTTTGGGGTCTGTATCCATGGCACATGATCCAAAAGTAGAGAAAAATTAGATTTTCTTAATAGTAATTTGCTGGGCTGGTGTAGAGCTGGGAGTGAAAATTTCTGGACTGCTTTAAGAGAGGTAGCAACCACAGGGAGCAGAAGCACCTTGTTTCTAAGAGAAAGCACCTTCCAAAACTTTCTAAATATGCCTATTTGCTTTCACTGAGATCTGGGATAGTAAAATACAATAGATAAATAAACCTGACATGAATTAAACCTTCCTTGCTGACAGGTTTATAGTGATGTAAATTGTTTTTTCTTTCCTCTAACTGGGTTTAAAAAATTTCCAAGTATAGAAAATTTATTACAGAGCTTCAAATTTCTTACCAGGAAGACATTTCACCCAAAACCTCTCTTATCTCAGTTTAATTCCATTATTTTTTTACCTGTTATAATTTGAAGAGTATTACCAAGACTGATAAGTATTCTCCAGGCTGAGAAATCCCAACTGACTCCATTTCCCCCTGTGCTTTCCAGATCATGCCTGACTCAGGTCTCTTTGTACTCTCTCCCAGCCTGGTGTTACCCGCTCTCTTTGTAAGCAGTTAATGCAAATACTGAGCATCAAACAGATGTGGGATAACCCTCCACAGATGACATATAACTGTTGTTTTAGATCAACAGTGAGCCCTCCAGGGCCACAATTCCCAAGCAGTCTTTCATCTGTCACTTGGCAATTTCATCTAGAGTGCATTACTTGGAGGAACATCATGGGATAGAGTATCAATATATTAGTTATGTCATAAGATCTATATCCTATCAATAAAGCATATCTGTTTTCAGTTATATTTAGTAGAATATGTCCTTGGCATTGAAACCCATATCTCTTATCTTCTTGCTACAAACACAAACCTTTGGAGAAACCTGGAAAGTATCTTTCCAGAAATTAAATATGATCCAGCTACTCTACTCCTCTTGTTCACCAAAGATCAAGGCCAACTGTTTTCTATTCCTACCTTCTGAAACATCGTCTGTCACCTTTGATGTCTCAGGTAACCACTGAACCTAATCCTCAGTTAGGGGAAAAAAAAAAACAACCTTGTCCTCTACAGCTGCATTTTTAAGGCATTTTTCAGACTTCCAGTATGTCTTGCAATAAATTCTTCAGGGAACTCATCCCTAACAAGACTCTGAACCTTCCTTACCAGGCTGTGGCCTGTGATAACCAGACCATACACCCCATTTGCTTGCTCATCAGGTATAATTATTTGTTTTTTCAAAGATTTTTCAAACTGAATGTTGATTTCATCACTGTCCAAAAAGGAGTCTGGCTTCATCTTTTTCCTTGCATTCCTAAAAAATAAAAATAAAAATAAAAATAAAAATAAAAAAAGAAACCCAGGATAATAATGAAAATCTGAAAACCTTGCATATATATATATATATGTTTTATAAAAGTAATTTTATGAAAATAAAAAATCAATGCTTCCCTTTGATAGTTCAGTCCAATTTTTACTGTATCCCTACAACAATTTACATTGTTAAGCTGCTGTCTGCAGAGATCATCCACATTTCTGAGACTCTAACAAGTGTTGCTGAACTTCTGCCGATTTAAAGTCAAAAAAACTGTCTGAGTGTCATGAAGGATGGTATCCCAACGGACATCCAGTTTTCTGTACATGTTGTCTGGCAATCATCCACTCCAAGGGAAAAAGACTGCAAACCTTTCCCATTTTCCACCTTTACCTAAGAACCTGTGTCTACAGAAGAGGTGAGGAAGAAAGGTAAGTTCTCAGATACTGCCAGAAAAGTATCCAGACAAAGAACATATCCAGACAAAGGACAGCAATGTGAATAAATGGCAACAGCAGTAGAGCAACAGCATAGCTCAAACCTGGAGCCAAAGCCTTTGTGGCTCAGGATCACTTGTTGGTGAGTTTCAGCTGATACTCCCTATATGACTCTGCTTTCGTATACCTTTATTTAATTTGAGCTCTTGGATCAAGAAGCTTCAGCATTTACTCTCAGATGAGATTTCTACATTATGTTCAGCTTCTGGATCTTCAAGGGAGACATCTCTCCCTTATCTAAGGTCCCTAAAGGACCAGCAACAAGGAAAGCTGATAGGAAAAAAGAAGGTGGAATGAAACAAAACACAAATAGTGCTAGTGCACAGCACTGAAACTGTGTTTCAGCCATTTACCTCAGCTCATTCAGTACGTCATCAGAGGTGCTGCCTTCAATAATGAAAACTTCTTCCATGTCATCATTCAGCAAGTTGCAGGAGTAACCAATATTCATTGCTGTCTCTGGGAAAGATAAACCAGGAAGATAATCCATCTCAGCAGCCCCAAGTTCACCCACTTCTGTGGCCTTCCTGTGCACACGACAAAAGCTCTCTTTCTGACTCAAAAGAGATTGGAGCCTTTCAGCATCAAGAGTGACAGAGCCAGGAGAGTCACTTTGATGGATGTAGCAGCAAATTTGACTTCACAAGACCGCAGGAAAAAAATAACTCTACCAAAATGAAAGCTTAAAACACCCTTTGACCAATTTACTTGGGGCAACAAAAAACATTTCATGTTGATTCAAATTTTTCTTCCAGGATTTTTAACTTGCCCTCTCCCTACTTCCAGAAAAGCCCCAAACCACAGCTCTGAAAAAGAATACGACATTTTGTCCAAACAATTTTGAAAAAGATATTTTGGTATTTTATAGCAGAATGATTGCATTTGGAACATGACAAAATGAAATGCTCATGTCTTGGCTGAAATTATTTGCAAACACTTTTGACCTCCCTGAAACACCATGGTTTCAGTGAAGATACTATGTCTCCAAAAGAATTCACTGGAGTCTATTTCCTGTTCTTTCCACCTCCAAAAGCCTATGTTTCCTCCATTTCCATTTGGGATGATGAGAGCCAGAAACAAACTGAAACGCACCCAATATCCACTTTAACATTCAAGTTTCTGGAAAGCAAGACAAGATTTTTTCCACCTTCTTCACCTGAATGATCAACTGTATTAAGGTGACACCTTTTCACAGCAACTATGTCAGCAACTATGGGATGCTTACTGTCACCTCTCCAAAGGCAAAGGATGCTGCCTTCACCCTGCTTGCACTCTCAGGACAGAAATTAAGGACAGGCACGAGCTACAGTCATCTGGTCTAATTCCAGTTAACTGATACTTTACATAGCTGGCAATGAGGCAAAGACCTGGAAGTTTGTCTTCTGTGCAGTTTTCAGAGAATGGGAACACAGGTCTTAGCAGAACCACCCCACCCGTGGGGTGGAAGAAGAGAAGAGAGGGATCCAAAGCTGTCGTGCCTTTACCTTGCTTATCTCCAGTGAGAACCCATATCTTGATGTTGGCTCTGGCAAGAGTCTCAATTGTCTGTGGGACCCCGTCTTGCAGCTTGTCCTCGATGGCTGTGGCACCTAGCAGCTTAACAGAAATGGCAGGGACCTGGTTAAGTCCTCCCACTGCTACCAAAGGAGAAAGCATTAGACCTAGAGGTAATTAATCAAGCAAACACCAATGAAATCCCCAGGAATAAGGTTGTATTGATTGTCATTCCTCCTCAGCAAATTTACTGTACAGAGTACAGCCCTGACCCTGCAGATGTTCTAGGCTCTAAATCCCCCCGGACTCTGATGGATTATGAATATGCATGCAATTATCTGCAAGAATGTTTGCAGAGTTACATGTCTGTGTTTTTCCATGTGTTCCCTTCACAGCAGATAGAGCTTTAATAAAGGGACAAAGACACTGAGGATCCGTGTCCCCAAACCTCCTCTTGTGTGGAACTTGATCAGCTGTGCTGTACTGCAGATGTCACATGGCTGCTAAAAATCTTCTCTAGCCCTTAACAGACCTGCCCCCACCCCTGCTGCACACTGTCACACAGCTACACAACAGACTACTCAGGACACAAACCTTCATTTTTTTGAAGTTCCTGCTTTTTCTGCTATTTGGAGATAGATGGTGGCTTTAACCTGCCATCAAAGGCACATGGAGGTTTCATTGCTACCTCAGGTTTCACTGCTACCACCTACTTCCTGCTGCTTGGAGATTAAATTCAGAGGTTGGCCTTAGGCCTGGGACCCCTTTTGGCATCCTGGGATCTCCATCATATATCAGCTATGAGTGTTATCAATGTAGGTAATAGCTCTGATGGAACTTCTCTACAGGGTCCTCAAAACTGTACAATCCCCATTTTACAGTAGTCCTTGACACAGCTAGAGAGACTATGCAACTTCCAAAGTCCAGCATTTCCCCAGCTCACACTTGCTCATTCCCTGAGCCCTGCTGGCATTCTGAGCATACAGCTAATGGAAGGAGCAAAGGTGTCTGCCAGGATTTCCGGGGTTTCAAGAAAGAAATGCCACGAGTGCAAAAGCTGGATTGCTTCTCCTCAGATCACACACATGCTTTTCATTCATTATTCATGGCTCTAAAACACAGACAAATCCTCCAGGGCATTTAAAAACTGTAACACTGAGGGAGAGAAGAATGACTCAAAGATCACAGTTTAGCTCTATTTCAAATTGACACAAACATGTTCATGGATATCGTCTACCCATCCTGCCCAGGGCTGGAAGAACAAAGGAGACACTCTCAGGGGCAAAGGGAATTCACTGCCTGCCATTTCAAAGGCAGGAAAATGAATAGATCAGCCATTTGCACATACAAAGGACAGCTATGAAATATTTGTGTCCACGTCATCTCCTGCAGGCTCTGGTATGTCACTTCATCACGAGAAAGCTACTCTGACACCCACATGAGTTAAAATAAAACCATTCCCCTGAACTGGTGGCTGACACCCCAGTTACAGGCCCCTGATGGAGGTGCCAGTGAACACCCAGGGCTGCCACGCTCTGACCTGCTCCTGTCTCACAGCCCACTGAGCTGTTTGCAGAGCAGTGTTTACCAAAGTCATGCTGAGCTGCTTGTTGACAAACCACCACCCTCGCAGCCTCCCCCAGAGCTTGGCCCAGATTCCCTGAATTACCAACCATTAGGTCTTTTTCAATCTCTTCATATAACTCTGACAGTTTTTCTTCCCGTCCTTCCAAGGCAGTGCTTGCTTCGTGGTGACGCCTGATCCAATCCTGAAAGTAGTCTTCCTCCAAGCTTTTATAGGCCACCACGAGTGTCCTCAGGCCTTCTCCAGCAAACTCCTGCAACACAGTGGTGAGGCAGAAAGGTCCAAGAAGAACAGTCTGGTCACCTGGGCTTACAAAGGACCCTCAGAAAGCAGACTGGTAAAAGTGTCTTGGCAAAGTTTGCAGAGGAAAGGTGAAAAAACAACACCTTAGGCCACAAATGTTGGGGTATTTTTAAATAGCAATTCCAGACCACTTCATCATTGCCATTTCTGGTCCTTACGAAGGAAAAACTCAAAAGGGCTTTTCTACTTTCTGGCTCTAAAGCTTTACAGTAACCAGGCATTTGTTTTCCAGGCTTATATTTCTCAACAGGAGGTTCAGAATAGTGAGACCTAAATAAACAGTGAACACAACCTCGAATTTTGGATGTAGGTTCAATATATTTAGGGTATGAATTCTGGCTGAAATGCACAGCATTAACACAGCTAGTCATGGAATCTCAGCAAGTCCTTGTAATTGTGTTTTCTGATGGACAATATGGAGCTCAGTGTTTGGTGGAACAGCAAAGATGCATTTGTGAAATGCATCTCTGGATGGTGTTTCCCCAGGCTTGAAGTAAAAGTCCATGAGAAACAGGTCACAGGTCTTCTAAATGTCCTGAATTGGATTTGCCACCTTTGTCCATATTACAGAATCACAGAATGATTGAATGTCTTGGGTTGGTGGAGACCATAAAGATCATCTCATTCCAAACCCCCTGCCATGGGCAAGGACATTTTCCAGTAGACCAGGTAGCTCAAAGCCCCATCCAACTTGGCCTTGAACACTTCCAGGGATGGAGCATCTACATCTTCTCTAGACAGCCTGTTCCAGTGTCTCATTGTCCACACAGGAAAGAAATTTTTCCTAATATTTAATCTAAATCTACCCTCTTTCAGTTTAAAGCCATTAACCCTTGCTTTATCACTGCATGCCCTTGTAAAAAGTCCCTCTCCAGCTGTCTTGTAGGCCCCTCAGGTACTGGAAGGTGTTACAAGGTCTCCCTAGAGCCTTCTCTTCTCCAGGCTGAACAAACCCAGATCTCCAGCTACAGGAGAGGTGCTCCAGCCCTCTGATCATCCTTATAGCCATTGACTCACTCCAACTGTCCATGTCCTTCTTATGTTGAGGATCCCAGAGCTGGGCGGTATGCCAGGTGAGGTGTCACAAGAGCAGAGTAGAAGGACAGAATCAGCTCCCTCAATCTGCTGATTGGCCTGGAGCAGTTCAAATGGCACCTGGTACTCATGCTTCAGCAGCTAATTTGAGACCTAAGGCCGTAGAAATTAATTTGTTTCTCTGCACCTTAACTAAAAATTTGTTCTTAAGTGCTGTTTCTAAAATCTGAGGGTTTTTTTCCTAAAGACAAAGTATAGTGGAGAAAAGGGAAATATCAAATGCAGAGATGTTGTTGAGAAGGAAGCTCTTACATTCAGGTGTTCTGTGGTCTCCTCTTTGAGAGAGTTGCAGGATGGATGAAGCAGTTCATAAAGAATGGTGTCAGCCCCCTTGCAGTACAAAGTCAAGTCACCTTCCGGACTCCGAACTGTGAGGAAGAGGAAAAGAAACGCTGCAAATCCCAGATTAAGGCTTTTGGGATACAAAGCCCTTCCATCAAAACCAAGAACAGTTTCTACAGGTGTCTGAATTTCCCCAAGCTTTGGCAAACTCCCAGAAATCAAGACAAGCTCTGCTTAGAAAAGAAGAGAGTGCATTGGTCTGAGCAGACACTACATTGTCACTACAGGCAGAACTTCATTCAAAAGTTAAGAACAACTCATTTTTAGGGAACTGGTCCTACTCTTCTCCTACCAGTAAATGTAACTACAATTACAATATTCCTGAAATATTAGAGTATGTTGGAGAGTTAATAAAGGCTACAAAGGTTTCTTGAAGAATTTCTCCATTTTCTTTTTTAAGAAAGTGGGTTTCTCAGTTCATTCCTGCTTTCTCCTTTCCTACTTCTTCAGATTTCACTGATCATTTAAAAGCTATTTAGATTAGAATAAAGGCCTTTCTGCTTGTATGAGGGGACCAAGACAGATTAAAAGCTTAGTGTCTTTAGGAGGCTGGCTTGCATCACTCTCGTCCAGATGTTGAGAGTTCTCCCACCTGCCTCCTTAAAGTATTTTTCTGGCATTATAGCTGTATAATTATAAAGTCAAGTCAGCCTATCTCAAGCCCTCAGAAATAAAATTTATTCAGAGCACATTGCGAAAGAGGTCTCCTAGAAAAACACATCATAGCAGAATGAGGGACAGCTCCAGAACCTAAGAAGTCATGAAGGAAAGAAAGCAGCAAAGGCAACATACCAATCACAGACATTCGCTTGCGAACGTTGTTGAAATCAAGAATAGCTAGAAGTTTGTAGATTTTTGTTTCTCCCATTTCCACGACAGTGATGGTCTCTGGTGTGCGAGCCCGGAACACAAATCCAAAGTTTCTGGCAGCAGTGACTAGGGCTCCCTCATCAGGAGATTGTGCTTGATACACCAAGTTACCTGGCATGCAAGAAAAAAAATGTAATGTGGCTTCTGACTTATTTCTGAGCTAAAAAATTACAAAATCTAAGACACTATATAGCAGTTATCCCTTTGCTTTTCTGTCTCTCCACAGAGGTGCAGCACTAAAAAGCACCTTATGTCCACATATCTCCATCAAGTCCCACCAACCCATCCTCCAGAACACTGCAGGAGGCCCCCTGGATCCTTTTGGGTACTTTAATCACTCTCTTTGGAGTCTAACATCTCACTGAGAGGATAAGTTCCTTGGGTTTAGCCCCATCTGGTTAGATCTGCATGTATTTTTATGATCAGTATTTTCACCTTATACCTGTCAATTAATTCTAGCCTTTAAAGCATGGCTTTCAACCTGTCTGGGATTTGAGGAGACTGACCTAGTAGGTGGGGGAACAGTGGATTAGAGGAGCTAGTGAGTCTCCAGTGGGGAGGTGCTCTATGTCCTTTGCTTTTTGGGACTAGGAGCAGAGTAGAGAGAGAGTGGGGCAAGCTCCTGCCACCTCAGGGAAGCTGTGGCACCTGCAATTTCCGCACTCCAGAGATGTGGTGTTTGCAGTAGTGTCAGCTCCACCACAGGAACACACAGGGAGTGGAGGCCCTGGTCCTTTCTCTTCCCATGTGGCATCTCCAAAGACACTGATTTATGTGTAGCCATACACTACAGAAAATCACCAAGGAGCCAAAAGGACCAATAACAGCTTCTGTGGAGAGAAGACATGCTGTGGTGCGAAGGGAACATAGCCACTCATTCTGGCGCCTTCAACAGTTCTCACCTTCCTTCTTCTCCTCTGGCATCACCGTGTGGCAAAGCGAGAGCAGCCGGAAGAACCTGTGAGTTGGGACGTCATTCAGCTTCACAGCTTCAACCAGGCTGTGGTCATAGAAGGCAAACTTTGGGTCGGCTAATGGGTTGTATGAGAAATCAACCTTCTCTGTGTTCTGAAAAAAACCACGGCTTGGTATGACTTGCTGAGCTCTCACATGGCTGTACACCAATGCCTGCCCAACACAGCCCCTCTCTCCTCCTCACATTTACAAAGGACCCTATCCTGCAGGGCTGGCTGGTCATGACAGAGATTGGTGGATTTAAGGAAGTGGGAGGTCATAAAAAGGATTTAATCACAGGACAGGACAGGCACTAGATGTACTCTTCAGAGCAGCACTCAGGCTAAGAACCAATAAGTTAAACTGCCCCTCTGAGCAGCAGCTAATGCTCCAACAGGATCCCTGCCAGTGGATGCCTACAGCAAAGAAGTGCCTGCCTTCAACACATGCCTGCTTGGAAGGATTGTGCTCATGATGTCAAAGGCTGCCTGTGATAGTGGAATGCAGGTGCCCAGTTTAAAACAATTCAAAAGTCTGTCTTATCCACCATGTTCTCCCAAAGACAGAAAAAAATTCTGATATGGAAAAAACAGGACAGACAGGTGACGTAAAGGTTAAACTTCACAGGCACTGCCTACTTTGTCAAAAAACAAGGAGCCCAAATCACACTGGAGAAATGTCCAGAAGCATGATGTGTCATGGAGTAATGGACTGCCAAGCCTGCCTTAGACTATTCTGACCCCCACCCCACCCCTGATGAGCTCAGAGTTTCCAGGATGGGAATCATCTTTTTGACCTCTGCACACTGACATTTAGCACTCAGTCCAAGAGCAGAGACTGACCCCTCCCACACTTGTCTGTGCAGCAAGGTCCAGGCACAACAACATCGTGGATGTGTGGGCAGCAGGACTCTGCTCCAGAGAGTGTCACGAACAGCAGGGTGGGCTGGACAGCTGGCAGGAGTCGAGTGTGTGTCACCAAACAAGGCTGATGGAGAGAGGGCAGGCTGGAGGCACAGTACTCAGCAAAAACAGCCTGTTTCAGTCGGCAATTTAAGTTCTAAATGGACTGGAAATGAATCATTGGAATGAGGAGTGGGATTTTCACAATCATCTTGCTGTTTATTTGGATTACTGTGTGCAGCTTTCAGACATTTTAGAAATGAAGATATGTGCGTTTTTGCCAGCAAGCAGAAGCTAAAGCAAAATGTAGAGATGACATATTTTCACACTTTCCTAAGTCCAGACATTAGAGGAGTTTGACAGTGACCTCACTACTGGTATGAGCTGCACTCACTAATTCCTTGCTAAAGTTTTAAGTAACTGCCAAGGTTAGTAAAATTTGCCAGTGTCAAACACCAATGGTCAAGTGTTCAAGAGAAGCTGTGCATACACCAGGATGTCAGGTGAAGCAGAAGGGAGAGTGGGCTGTTCCCAGCCTGCAGGTTTAAGCCAGGCTTACTGGAGAGGAACTTAACTCTGGAGATTCTGTGACATCCAGAGGAACATATATCTCTGTTGTGAGAATCAAGAGCATCAGCTCTTGCAGGGTCAAAAACATCAGCTAAGTCTCTGGGGATTGTGTCCACTTATCCAGGTCCACTGAAAGTACAGATCCTGATAGCACTTGAGCACTTACCTCATTTATTTCTATCCTTTGTCCAGACATATCATAGACATCACCTGCAAGCAAGAAAGATTAAATTATAGCCACAAACTGTGGGTAAGTGCAGTCTCTGAGCCACAAAATTGGTCAAAGTGTTTCCAGGCTAGAATCTATTTTAAAAGTTTCAGTAAATTGACATGGGCACTGACGACTGATGATACATAACAATCAGTTTCTATGTTGATTCATGACAAAGTCCAGAGTCTGATAGATGCTTGAAACACAAAGCAGTTACCACAAAAACGACTGGCTTTTGAGTAAAGAGGACTTGTCTTGAGCTGAACCCAGCGAGGACAGGGTTTCTAGTGCTAGGTAGGAAATGAAAGTGCTTCCAGGGGATGACTTCTCTTGTGCCTTCTCTTTCAAAATTCAGCTCCTGGATCGTACTATTTGCAGCAGTCTCTGGACACTCACTCCCCTGGAAAAGGAGGATTTCAAACCCCATTTTTCCCACATCTAGGCAGCAAGGCTCTATTGATTTTCCCTAAAGGGGTGATCTGGTTATAGGAATTGAAGACATATCATCTTCAAGAAACATTATTAGAACTGCCTGGAGAATAGTTTCATTAGAAAGGTCTGGACTGTGCCAAAGCCAGCCAGTCCCAACACTTTATTGAAATAAGACTGAAATGCAATGAATTACAGGAATGATTCACTCATGGTTGCATCAGCAACTTCAGCTGTGACCAAAGTCAATTGTAGTGCTGGTGTGCCTTCACAAAGGCCCCAAGAGTGTAAAAGAAACACAATAAACACCTCTCCTGAGAACTTATACATCAGTTGATTCCCTGGGAACCATAGCCAAGAGGCTTTTGTACATCTCCTTCTCTTAAGCCTTCAGGGGAGAGCAGAACTAAATAATCCTTTCTGGAGTGGCTTTCCTGAATGCCCCAGAGAAGCAGAGAAGTACTGTGCTAGGAAGAAGCTACACTCCAATAGGCAAGAGACTGTTTGCCTTCTTTGTGTGTACTTCCCTTTAATTTCTTGAACCCTTATCCTGCATCCATGTTAGCGGTGACATCAGCAGAAGAAAAGTCAATTAAGGACACATGATAGGAGAGATTTCAAACTGTTTAGCAGTACTAATGTTAGATATCATAGCAGGACTGTTTGAGATAAGGTGGTCTCCAAATATGCACAGAATTCATAGGAAGAAATACCTTCTTTTATTAGGTCAGCTGACAGCACTGAGAAAAGATGCAAACTTCCCAGCACATTAGTGCATCAACAGCTCTGACACAGGCAAAGCAAGCATCCGTATACAAATAAGCAGTGACTAATTTCTCTGGAGCATCTGATGATGTTAATCAATTAGGCAGTGTGCAAAGTGTTAGCACCTCTTGAGCAGCATGAAGAAAACTGCCTGGGGCCATAGCATGAGCAAGTCCTTTAAATCAATGACTTCTAGGATCTAACAGAGCTAACAACTCTTGTTTCCCACTTTTTTTCCAATTCCCTACAAACTTTTCTCTCTTCTGGTAAGTGGAGAATGTCTGGTGTAAAGACAAAGACCAGGTCACTGACTAGTCCAACTACCTGAGAAGGATGTGGAAAATCACTGCTCATGACATGAGAAATAGCTGAACAGGAGAGAGAACAGGGTAAGAAGCTGACAAAATTTGCAGATAAGCCCCATGAAGGATGGCTGATTTCATAAGTGATTAGGAGGGAGTTAGTTATGTGAGTTACATGTTATGTTTTGCAAGGTTAGCAATACCTGGCTAACCATGTCAGTAATGCCATAAAAAGCTGAGATTACCTAACTAGTGATATTTGAGTACAGATGTTGTAAGTCTTGGACAAATGAGGAGACACTGATAGTGTTGATTCTTTAGCTGGGATAATAGTGGAGATCATAGAAAAAGGGAGATAAAAGAGCAAGAAAAAAGGGGAAACAGTTAATACATGGCAAGCAATGCAATCAGGCTGTCCAGACATCCCTGATGGGCAGCCCATCACTTGATCACATGGCACTCTGTCCTGGATATCAGATTCAGTCTCCGTGTACGAAGAGGCACACAGTGAAACAAAACTCAGAGAGTAAGACAAACGTACCATAGGATTTGCCATTGATGGAGCACTTGTTGAAACACATGATGTTCTGGGTGAGAGTTCCTGTTTTGTCTGAGAAGATGTACTTGATCTGCCCCAGCTCTTCGTTGAGTGTCGTGGTTCGGGCCTGGGCTGGTGTGTCGTTCAGTGGGTAATACATTTTACGGTCCCAGTCGATGTAGAAACTGTTACCCAAGCGTATAATCTCCACACTGGTGGAACAGAAAGAGAAGGTGATGGAATATTCATTAGCTTAAGGGACAACCTCCTTATCTTCAGCATCACCATTATTAATTGCAATTAGAAGACACCTTTAGTAGTAATGACAGGTTGAGCACATCTGTCCATCGGCAGCCTGTAGTAAGGCATGCTGAAGCAAGTCCCACTGAAATGATCTGCTAAGTTTACTGCAAACTCATTTCCTTTGTTTATACTGCAGTACTTTATAAAAGTACTTGGAAAGTTTCAGAAGCTTTCAGACTGAGAAGCGAGGCAGGAGCAGTGGGTTTCACTTAGTGTGATTTCAGGAGATGGTTTCCAGCAGACCTGTGGGCTGAGCCCAGTGCCAGGGGATGAGCACAGCCATGTCTCAAACAACAGAGAGCCCCACAAAAAAGAGAGCCATTCTGTCACTCAGAACAACCAAAGAGTGGCATCAGCTCGCAGGTGACATGAATTTTCACCTTAATGGGTGACATACTGGACAGGAATGGAATTCATTCCTCATGTTTACCAACACAAAAGAGAGTCTCAGTAGTAAAGCTGACTGAAGGTAGGTACAATGATGAATTAAACAGGGCTATGCAGTCTCTACCCCAGCCCCAAATTTTGAGAGCATCACAGACATGTTGCCTACCTGTCAGTCCTATTTGTCTATCACCAATAAACAACACAGCTCTGCATTGTCTGGGAAGAGACAACACCCTCAAGTGCTCATATAGCACGAAGTACTTCAACCTGATTGCACCTACTTACCTGGCAATCCTCACTGTCCTAAAGCCACCTCGAAGAACAGGCCATTCATTCAAGCTAATGGTGGCAGGCTTCCAGCCCTGCTCCTATAGCATCCTACACAACTACACCTCCCCTTTAACTGCAAAATCATCCACTCCTCTTCCAGGGCTCACTGCTCTCCCCACTCAAACCCTGATAAAGCCTACTGAAGACAGCAGAAGTAAGTAAAACATGACTGTGGTTATATAGGAGCATCCATGATGGGGCTGTGTTAGTTTTTAAGGAAAATGCTGCTCCCAGTTAAGGCAAAAGCTAAACCTTTCCTATGATCAAAAGTGAAAGGAGGTTCTGGCACGTACCTGACGTAGAGTGAAATTGGTACCACTGTGTTTAGAATGATCACATATGACCAGAACATGAGGAAGCCAGAGTAGGATGCAGAGTTGACACCCTCTGCCCAGGGCAGATAGACCTGGAAGTAGTAGCCCTTATCATGCTCCCAGATACCATTGCCAATGGCTAGGATGAGACACATCAGTGCTAAAAATGCAAAGATCTGGAAAAAAAAAAATTGAAAAACAAACCAAACAAATCAAAACCAAACAAAATGTATTGCATTTTAGAAACAGGGAATGTATTATGTAGAGGCTAATGAGAAGACCCTAGTGGGATAGGGTTGGATAGCCTGAATCAAAGAAAATGTTGCTAGGGATGATGAGGAAAAAACAGTAAAATTATGATACTTTTACCTCAAGAACAAAGCTACACAGTGTGGAGTCTGGCAACTTGGAATTAAAAGTCCTCAAACAGCTGGGGATTTAAACCCCAAGCAGACATCTAAACTAGGGTGATTACAGCAGCCTTCTGCAGAACACCATATCTCATCAGAGGAGAGCTGAGTTGAGGGTCCTCAAACATCTAGCTGCACACTTGGGAACAGAAACTGCCTGGAAGACTTTACCTGGCCATTTGCCAGATGTATCACAGTCTCCCTCGCAATTTCTGAAAGACTACTAAGGGTAATCCAGCACTGTACAATCTGGAATTCAGCACAGGATATTTTTCTGATGGGTAGAGGAGAGTTAATTGCTTTCTCAAAGCTAATGGTTGCCTCGGTATCTGCCCTCACAATTTGATTACATTTCCTTTGAGCAAACAAAAAGCAACACCAACCAGTGATGCATATCCTTGGGCTTTAGAGACAAGCCTGTTTCCTGAAGCCTAAAGCAACCAGGGCAACAGCAACTGGGAAGTGAATTTGAAATTGGGAAACCTTAGTGAAAACTGGGGCTTGATTTGGAACACTATTTAACAGACACAAAAACATCACATAGATCATAAAAATTTTTTTTTGATTAAAAAAATACAAGAATGTAGTAATACAATTATTTGGAAAAGAAGGCAAAAAGAACAGGAAGAAGGAAATTGAACAGAAATTAATACAAACTGCAGGAAATTACAGAACTGTGAATATCCAACAGTAATAAAGTATCAAGTAAAGAAAAAATAAAGTCATAAATAGGTGGGTGAAGAGCAAACATGTTAACAGACAGTCCTTCAAGAGGAAGGAGGAAGGAAGAAGGAATTATCTGCCCTATAGTATATGAAAAAGGTAGATTATGTTCACTGACACAGAGCACTGTGTGGCTCTATCTGCTAATAAGCATTTTCAGTGAAGCAGGTCCATCTAATTCAAAGATGGAAGCTTAGGGGTTAGTTTTTAACCTTTACTAAGATTAGTTTTTAACAATGCTTTAAAAACTGGGAAGTCCCACCATCTTGGAATCCTGCTAATATAATTACTATATTTGGAAGGTAGAAATGGTGATGGTGGGGTAGATAGACTGCAGTTAACTTGTCATCTTTCCTGGGCAAATGATGAGAAAATAATTCTTTTGGCACGATCTTTTCCCAACATTTGACATAAAACAACCAATATAATAATAAAAAAAGTGAAGATATGGAGTCAACAGGCTGCACAAAAGAGCAATTACAAGTCATCTTTAGCAAGGATAATCATTAGGGAGGAAATATCAGTAATATTGGACCATTATGTAAAGGCCACACAGCAACAATCACACTAAAACAGTAATCAACCTTTTTAAAAAAACAGCAATTGAGGGACAAACATAGATACATGATGGTAAAGCTAATATTTGTACTGCTGAGGTAATCTATGGGAGGAAGAAATATTCTTCTATGGAGTAATATGAATCACTTGGTGAAAAGTTCATGCCTGATCAACTCAAGTTTTAATATCAAAAAGCCACAAAAGGGAACTGCAGTAAGAAAAAGTGGCAGGCTGAGTTTCAGGGGACACATTTATTTCACACATGAGTAGTAGCTTTTCTATTTAATTGTGCGAAGCCAAATAAATTACTCATCTTGAGAAATGGAGACAATATTGCTTGCTGGTAAGTAATGTAGTGCAGTGTTTTAAAACCTCTGTGAACCAGAAACTAAAACATACTCCAGTCTGTGCTATTGTATTATAAGGACTTAAGGATATGTGAGAGGCATGACCCACCTCACTGCCCCACAGGTTAAGAATTATCCATTTGCAGAATATCACAATCCATGTAGGAATTTCAATGTGTGATTCAGCAATAGAAATATACATGGGGCAAGACAGGAGCTGACCTTTCCCAAGGTGTCCCTGCCCATGGCTGGGGTGTTGGAACAAGGTGATCTTTAAGGTCCCTTCCAACCCAAATCACTCTGTGATTCTATACCACAGCAGCTCTTGCCTACAGCTGCACTTGATTTATGTACATTTTGTTTTCTGTGCACTGGGCATGTCAGTGCTCTCACAATCCCACTCATGTGCAACACTTGTCCTTGCACAAAGCTCACTAACACCCTGTTTGTTCTGAGACAAATGCAAAGGACCAAGCCATTAAAAGCAGCCCTGGAGATTAATTTCTGTGCACAGAAACAACTGTGTGCAGGGTGTTGCAATTGTAACCACAGCCCTGAAGAGACAGACTTGAAAAATCACTGCTTGTGCATGCTCATGGATCTGCCCAGCACAAACATCCTCCCTCCCTAGGTCCTGCCCATGCACTGACTGCTAAAGATCCTCTTGGTAAGAATTTTGTAAAGAGGAAGTGACTTTTGACTTCAAGACAAACAATTGACTGTTGGACTGTGAATTAAAACAGCCTTGGTTTCTTGATTGGTACTTTGAGTTCTGCTCTGGGATTTGAAGCAGTCAGTTGTTTAAGATGAATGTGAAAGCTCTCTTTCTCTGAAAATCTGCTCCCCCTAGCCTGCTACGAAGCAGCTTTTGGAGAAAAAAGCATTTCTGGAGCTGGCAAGTGCATCCCCAGTGGAGGAACATTAGCTTCTCTCTCGGATCGATGAGAAACACCTCCAAATGTGACAAAACAGCTATGGCTGCCATCTGGAAAGGGTCACTTCTGATTAACCCTTGTTCGGGCAGACCAGGGCAACATTTAACAGGCACTCCCTTGGCAAACCTCCTTAAACACTGCTTTGTGCCTGGATGTTTTATGGGCAAACAAACACAAAATAACTTTGCCGGTGTTAACGTGGAGCAAGCTTCACTACATTTAAATTAGTTATTTATATTAAGTTGTGGTTGCTTTGTATTCTCCAGCTCAAGAGCACAATATCCTGCCTGTTTTTATGACCACACTGTAACCTTCGACCACCCAGTGAGGTGGAAAAACCCAATGCCACATCCCCTTAGGTGTGCAAAGTGTCTGGTGTCTAATGTGTGACAGAGCTGTAATCAGACATCAAAATTTTAGGTTCCTTAAAAATGTGTGAAGGAGACAAACACACCCCTGACTTTTCCAGCGCCCAAGAACCCAGGCAGAGGCTGATGCAATCGGCTGCAACTTGCTCAGTTTTTTTTATAACAGAGCCAGGAGGTAAATTCATCTCATTTGTTTTTATAAAGAGAGGCCAAACAGACTGAAAGTTCTGGGTGGGACCCTTGGCTTCTGAAATGAGATACAGCAAATATTAACTGAGCATTAAATTCCAGATTCCCAGTCCAGTTTTCCTCTGCTCTGTTTCTGTGCCCTGTGGATCCCCCCACAGCCCATTCTCCTCTCCAGTCAGAACACAGCAGAACACCTATGAAAATAGGAAGTCCTTAAAATGCTTGCAAAATTTTGAATGTAAGAGGCCTTACACTGTTTGGTTTTGCTGTCCACTTAAGGGGAGAAAAGGAAGAAAACACTGAGGGAAACAAGCTGATGATAACCAAGATTTTCCCTCACCAGAGATTGGTGCAAGGTTACTAAAATTAAGGGCATGTCTTTACTGTACACGGAGCAAGGCCTGAAGAGGGATTGAAGATAAGATAACCTTGGAGTGGCTCTCTGTGCTGTGGCACTGCTGGGCATCCCCAGGTTCACCAAAACAACTTTTGGGATCCTGAGACAAAAGCGGGAAAATGAGATGAAACGTGGAGGTTGGAAGGTGGTGGCATCCTGGAGATGTCTGTGCTTTAAGCCCCATTGTTGAGGAGGCATGAAGTCAGAGAGGGCAGGGAGAGCTCAGGACAGCCTTGCTGTGATGCACAGACTGCTGTGGGGTGTCCCCTCCAGGGCCTGCTCCAATGCATGGAGGTGGATCCTGTCCCCAGCTGGCTGCTAGGGTGATCTGAAGAGCAAGAGTAGGGAAGAAAGAGCAGGGCAGCAGCAGGAACAGTGACCACTGACCACCAGACCTTCCCAGAGTCATAAACTGAAGGTGCTGCACCATGCATGGGAAAGCGTGACAAATTTGCACTCAAAGGGAAATGAAATCTGGAACTAAAGACCTTTTCTTCAAGCAACATTGATTAAAGTAGTGTCAGACTGTATGTCTTCCTTCCCTAAGTGGCTTTGAACTCAAGCAGTAAAATATTGAGAGAATCTGTAAAAGAATCACTATTTCTGCCTGGAAGTATTTGCCACTCGTTAAAACCACTGATGAGCTTAACCCTCAAATTAGATCTGTTTTTCAATCTGAGAAGAGTGCCTGCTATGTAAGATTAGTGTTCTCAAATTTCCCAGTTTCTGAGCATTATGAGACCGTGTCTAATAATTTATCCTAACGTGGTAAGTCAGGAGCTGGCATCATGTAAATTAGCAAACTCAATTACCAAGTCCTTTGCAGATATCACCAGAGATGCCAAGAAATCAGGAGGAAGAGAGAGAACTGCTAATGTTTATTTAAATAGAAAATGACAAAATTACTAGGAGAAAAAAAGGGCTTTGCAGGCTTCAAAATATTTCTCACACGAAAATGCAGAGCAAAGGAGAGCAGAGAAAATAACAAGCTCAGAAGAAAAGTCCTTAATTCTGTCAACGTAATGGCCTTGCTTTGCAAGATGGGCTGGCAGAGGCACTGCAGAACTGAGGCTGCTTATAAATGATGATGTGCTTTATCTTTTTATCATTAGTCACTTCTGATATTCCCTCATTTGTGTGGACAAAAGAGGTGGAGCATCTGGAAATGATGAACACATCTGAAGAAAGGAATACACATTAAATCAGAGTTACCAGCAACACAAGGACATTCATGAGCCGATCGATGCTTGTTCGCTTAAAAGTTGTTTTTCCGCTGTTCTGCATGAGTTTCGTGTCTGGCCCTGGAGATGAAGCACACTTGTTAATTTTAGTAATAAACCTTAACTGTTCTAAAGCTGATTCCCTCTGAGGCCCCACTGTGCTTTTCAGCATAAATAACCAGCGCAGCTCTCATGAAGTCAGGTACACACAGTTTAGAGTGCTGGTGGGAAACTTGGGCAGAAACAGGTTAAGTCATTTGTCTGAGATTATATGGAAAGAGTCACACAAAACTATTAATTCTGGACTTTGACTCAACTCTTTTCTTTCAACCCTCCCTTTCTGGTTTAATAATTTTTCACAGCATACCTGATATTGCTATGTTGGTGACATATTATGTATTATCTCACTTGTGATAAAGTATTGGAATGGTTTGCCTGAGGAGGTGGTGGATTCACCATCTCTGGATGTGTTTAAGACAAGATTGGATGTGGCACTCAGTGCCATGGTTTAGTTGAAGTATTAGGGTTGGGTTGGACTCGATGATCTGGGAGGTTTCTTCCAACCAAGTGATTCTGTGATTCTGTGATTCTATGTCTAGAGGAGTATAGAAACAATAGAAGGACTATGCTCATGAAAAGCACAGATCTAATCAAGAATTTTATTGATGACCCCGATACTCCAATGTGGATTAAAGTCACATAGAAATGATAGGGAGTGTTTTTTTCAATACACTTGAGAGAATTCTTAACAAAATTTAATTGTTCCATTCTTTCTTAGTCATTGATCAAAACTCTGCTCCTGTACTTTGCTGTGTGGATTTCTGAAACAAGAAACTTTTCTCTTCTTGTACCTGATAGAAACACAAATACTAGATTCCTCTGTGCATGCTGTGTGTGATGGATCCATTCCCAGACTAGTGCTCCTGGGCTCTGCAATCCACGTGTCAGTCTTTATACCTACCAGCATAAATAACGAGTCCAAAGCACCACTCTGTGTTCCTGATAGTACAGCCCCTCAGCAACATCTTCTCATTGTCCAGGGCATACTTCTCTCCTCGAAGAGTAAGGGTTCCTGTGAATTTATCCAGTTTGTTATTTGGTGCCTCACATCTGACTTCTCCTGTAAAAAGAAGGTAAAAGCAAAAATGGAAATCTTGGTCCAGAAAGGTGTCATCAATACTGCATTCCCAGTTGCTCCTCAGAGAGGCAAGATTTCACACTCTAGTTGCAGTCAGCTCCTAACTCTGTCATTCCCATTCTATATTTTACATTTACTGATGTTCTGAGATATTGCTCCTTCCCCACGTTCATCTCATAATTCAAGGGACCACACTGAACTTGGATTTATCCAATTCTTTGAGCATGGCAATTTATTATTGGTAGAGTACAAAACAAAGTTTCCACAACTTCTATGTGGGTGAGAAGAAATGTTGAACCAGCAACATACTTTTAATCCATTTACAGCAAGTTCATAGTGGTAGGATGTCACTGGATAACTTTAGATATAAGTGCTGACATCACTTTTTTTCCTATTTCATTTTCCCTCAAACTGCAGGAGCCCAAGTGAATAAAATCATAGCCCAAAGGCTGCAGAAGAGTAATTAACTGAGGTGTCTTTGTTCACTGTTTTTTAATTTCATCTGTTTTATAACTGAAGTCCCAGGAGCACATAAAAAGATACTGCTACCTTCTAAGGCCACAGAGCTGACGCTGTAAGTGACTGGAATGTCTATTTCCATGCTTTATATTTATTTCTTGTATTAAAATGTGTTCAGATACCTCAGTATAAAAATGACTATTTAAATCAAGAGTTGCACCTGACATTTAAGGATTCAAAGCAGAACAGTGTGGATGTATTGAGAAAATACAAATATGGCTTACTGAAAGGCAATCTAAGAGTTCAGTCTGTTCACTTAATCAGCAGGAACATTAAAGTTATTTTGATCACAGACTGTAAATACCTACAAAAATACTAGCATTTGCAGAGAGTACAGTTCTTCTAGCTGCTCTCAGATTTACACACCAGGCTCAAGAGACTGGAAACAAAATCCAGAGAGTCTGGAAGAAAAGTACAGCTTTAAGTGTCATGATCGTCTTCACCACTACACATTTTAAAATCAAAAATTATGCAAATGATCATAAAAGCAGCTCTAATCTAGGGCAGATAAACCATTTGACTTGGAAGATCACACAATTAGGAAATTCAGTGGCACTTGTGGCAGCAGCATTAATACTAACAACTGTGCTGATCTTCTATTTTATCATCTGGTTAGTCCAACAAGGACCACACCTGTGCCCCATCATTTCTGAAAACCACCAGTAACCAGGCCCATCTCACTGCCACCCTCACAAACACCTTGAAAAGCACAAAGGAAACAGAGGCTTTGCACTGGAACATCAAACAGCACAACGCTTTGCAAAGCAAACCCAGGGCATGGTCTCCCACCAGGAACACCGTGGTCTGGGCTACTGACATGCTGATTTTGAGATCAGATGGGACTGACCACAAAAGAGTGAGAAGCTTTACAGATCCCCCCCAAGACAGCTGCACTGGGCCCAGCAGCTCTGCAGCTGAAGGCACCAGAGCCAGGCCCCATGCCTCCTGTCTCCCTCTCCCACTAACAGCAATAAGATATCTGGAATACATTTCAGCTGAAAGAGTTAAATACTGCCAAGTCGACGCGTGATAAGTAGAGGGTAACTAAAAAGTACTGTTGGTTTCCTGGTCTCCAAGCTTCCCAAATCAAACAAAGAAATACAGCGTTTTGCAAGCATCTTCCTTATCTGAACCATCAAACAAACACCATAACTCACTAAGCATTCCATTGAGTGCCTGTATTAGCTGCACAACCCTGTCCTCGCTTCCTGTCTTAAAAAGTAATTAGATAAAGAGTTACATAAATATTTAAATATTTCTACAGAGATTTGCTAAGGGAAATGCAAGGCTGGGTCTGATTCCAGGCATTCTTCCCAGTACACTGTCAAATATAAATCATCCTGGGAAACATTTTATTCATTTTAAGTATTGTGAAGAGGCCACTTTTATTTACAACGTAAGTAAAACAGAGATTTACAGAATAAATAAATATCTGATAAGAAAATTCACAATTTTCCAAAATATTTTTAAACATTTTTTTAATTAAGCAATTCCAAGAACATTGTGGCCTTAGATAAGCATCACCCTAAACATGCTTGAAAAATTATCTAAGATCAAGATTTTGCTTACAAATTGATAGACACTTCTGCCTGCTCAGGAAAATAATTAAGGTATGCCACTCCAATTATTAACATTAAGCATCTAACTGTACCTAAACATATTTCTCAAGACCTAAAACATTCAGAACCTCAGCCATCACTTTAAAGAAATCCTGAACTACTGAGCTGACACTTGGCAAAAACCGCACATATTACTGCATAAAACCTCAACAAAGAAGGCCAAAGAAACTCTACCAGAGACAGTCTCAGCTACGCTGTTTGCCACATCCCCACCACTTGTCCTGGAATCATCTACTTATTCAAAAAACTTTTTTTTCTAAAATTATTTTCCCTCTATATCTAAAAATATTTCCTGAGAGCCTGCAATGCTTGAGGCTTTCCAAGGACACCAGCACTCATTCCACCCCTTTCCATAATGATTCCTCCTGTAATCCTGACCTCATATCTAAGCCAGCAGGGCACTGTAGAACGTGACAAACACCACTTGGTCTGTTCCCTCATCTTCTCCCCACAGACAGATGATGTGTGAGCATGGAGTATTCTGGTTTTGACAGGTCTAGCTCCTTTCTCTGTATGTGCTGCTAAGTATTCCCTGGTATCCAGTGACAGGACACATGGGAATGGTTGAAGTTGAACCAGGAGAGGTTCAAACTGGACCTCTTAGGAAACTTCTTTACTGAGAGGATGTCCACTCACTGGAACAGGCATCCTAGAGAGGTGGTTGGTGCTTCCACCCTGTCAGGTTTAAGAGGCATTTGGACAGTGCCCTTAAAAACATACTTTGATTTTTGGTCAGCCCCAAGGTGGTCAGTCAGTTGAACTAGATGATAATTGTAGATACTTTCCAAATATTCTATTCTATTCTATTCTATTCTATTCTATTCTATTCTATTCTATTCTATTCTATTCTATTCTATTCTATTCTATTCTATTCTATTCTATTCTATTCTATTCTATTCTATTCTATTCTATTCT
>VZTR01012056.1:117792-142831 GCA_013400775.1 Chaetops frenatus
GCAGTAAAAATTAGTAAAAGCACTGGTTGGGCTGACCCATTCTGGGTTGAGACCAAGCCCCACAGCTGCAGCACAGTCCATGTGCACTATCCTTGTCCTCGTCTCTGCACTGACTACTCCCTTCCTTCCTTCTCTCAAAGGGCCACACTGCCTCAAAAAAACCTCTCTGCTCTGTGTAAGAAATGTCATCTGAGAAAACTGCAGACTGTGTTAGGTTTTCCAAGTGGGATTAAGGGCAAGAGTAACCAGCTGTCAGGAAGGTTAGTGCAGGTGCTTTGGCTGTGCGCTTGCCTGTCTGAGCCATATCTGCAGTGGCCTTCACAGCCCTAAGCCAGATGAGCACGCAGGCAGCCAGCTAAACTGCAAGCACCAACACAGCCAAGTCAAGATAGCTGTATATGCAAATTCTAGAGGTGAGAAATATCAGTCTCAAAACAGGACTGGGAGGTCAAGCTTGAACTCAGTTCCATCTTGCTTATTCAGTGTTGGTCAGAGCTGGGCAGGATTTGTGGTTTCCAGCTTTTGAAAAAGGCAAAACACTATAAAATTTCTGTGTCAATATGTGTTCCCTAGACACAGTAACTAATATACAGTAAACTAAGAAACTGGTTTATTTAGCAGAGAGCACAAAAAAACTATGTCACTATTCTTCAGTTCCCACTTATATTCTTAACTGTTTGATCATCTGTTGGAGTTTACACAACATACTCCTATCTATAGTGTGGAAAAAAGTCCCAAAAGACATTACAGCTGTCTACAGCTGTGTCCTATGCATAGTTGGACTCCATGGAGCTACAAGTAAACAGCACATCTGTCTGCCATGAAAGCCAAAGCCTCTGCTATTTTTTCTGCAGGCAAGAACAGTGCTAGCAGTACAGTGTCCAAAGCACGCAGCTGGAATGTTTTGGGTACATCTAAGCCAGAAGTGCTACACACACGGAAAGTATAATGAAGTGTATGAGGGTGCTGTTCATGCTTCTTAATTTGAAATAACTTGTTGATAATGTCTAGTTTTGCTTAATGCAAAATAAATGCTGTGAACCTAAGTGGACAAAGAAGATAGCTTTGCTTTTCACTTCTGGAATAAGGAGTGAAATAATACAGGACTCTGAAATTCTTACTTAAACATAAATACTCAGGAACAGAGAAAGAGTTTCGTTTTTGTCAGCACAAGGTCAAAGCCATAATGTCTGCACAGATTCTGATACTGTGTCTGAGGTTCATTAATCAGACACATAGTGCAAAACTGCATGATGAACTAGTGGTGTGAAACACAATTCAATTTTACATTGTTTAGTGATCCTTAAGCAGAAGTATTACTAATAAAATGCTTTTCCCTGTCAGAACTACAGCAAAAAGGACTTACATGCCATTGATCAGGACCTGGACTGGACGGTTGTTGACGTGTTTGTCACTTTTGTGTCGATTCTGAAAATTGGATCAGAAGGTTAAAAGGCATTTCCAGGAAACCAAACACACAGGAGCTGTAGGCAGTTCATTAACATTTTAGGTTTCCACCCAGCTGGCTGAATGGGCCAGGCAGGTTAGGGTCACAACTGAGTCAGTGTCCTGCAAACATTTAAAGCAGTGACACAGGGCATAACCAGACTGCAAGGGGCGAGAGGCAACAGGCAACACTGGGTTTGCTCCTGGAGAGAAGAAGGAGGGTAGAGTTTCACATGTCATTTTAGCACAGCCCTGACTCAGCTGGCATTGCTCCTACCCACATCAGTTTGTAAACACCAGAGAAATTAATTCTTCTGTTCTCATATGAAAGTGGCCACTGATGTTCTGATATTGCTCCACTGAATATCAAAATCATTTTAATAATGAGAAAAAATCAGATGCTAAACTCAGCTCTAATATCACTCTGTGAAGTCAGTTGGGCTTTTAACCATTAGCTCTGACAGCAGCAGACTTTGGCCAAAGCTTGCCAAGTTTGAAACATTACAGGTAGGTTGAGCACTTGCTTCCTTCCAAACTTTTTTCCACCTATGTTGTGCTGGATGACAGAGGAGGAGTTCTCCAAAGTGGAAGCCTAAGAAAAGATTTCTGTGCCTGCATCCAGACATATCTATGAGTGACCACATTTTCAGACATGCTGAGCAGTTTCAGAGAAAGTCATTGGAGTTGCTGGGCTGCTCAGCAATTTGGAAATTCTAACTCCTGTTTCAGTAACAAACTATAGATTCTGAGGACTGAATCTCAGACCCCATCTGAGTGCCTGCCACCAGCTGTGTTTAAGCGGTTTATTTCAGCTACTGGGCTGAAGAATCACGGGCCAACTCCAAAGAACAGGTCAGAAATACAGATCTTACAAAATCATCAATGGCATCCTTGACTCCTGATACAGCCAACACCAGCACCAGGGGCACCACTGTTGTAAACCAGGCCAGAGAGGAAATCTGAGGAATCAACTGGAGGAAGAAAAGATCTGAGTTAAGACATTTCCTGCTAGTTCAAAAAACCACTGCTTCCTAATTGAGCTGCAGACAACATTTTTTTATGATACCTGAACATAGAATAAAGACAGAAATGTGTCTCTCTCCCTGATATGTGACCCCCCACAAAGGTGAGAGAGCCAGAGAACCCATGTTTTCCTTACAAAACAAGCTATAATTTAAGTAGAAAAATGCAGCTGTCAGAAATTGTAGTGGGTTGCTCTTTCTTGTTGTTTGCAGAATTAGGATTGCAAACTCCCCAGTGTATTTCTTTGGAAGTACTGACATGGGCAAGCCTGTTGTGAGGGACTCAAGAGCTATCTAAGCAAAACCAGCTGTGCAGAGCTGTCAAAAGCTTCTGTTCTTTGTTTCAGTAACTTCTCACATTTTGCTGAAGTAAATTTTATATCAGTGGACAATGCAAGCCATTGCCAGGGCTGACCTTGCTCTCCCAAGAGTAACACAGCCATTTTTGTTTCCTACATCTTTAGAAGGGCGAAGACCAAAGAGTTGAAGCTGATTCTGCTATGCTATTCTGCTATGCAGAGGGAGATGTGTTACCCCCACACAGTTCTCCCCTTCCTCTAGAAGCACAGCGCTAGAGATGGAAGTAATGTGAAACCAGCAGTAGTGTGTCCCTCAGTTTGGATCTGGGAAGTGTCAACTCCATCTGTTGTGAAGTTGACATTTATGCACTGTCACAGTCCAGATCCTACAGGCACCACAGCCCTGCTCAGCTGTAGAGGCTGCAACTCTCACCCACCTTGGAAAATGCATGTCCCACTTGCCTGTGGCAAAGGAGTGGGAGACAGAGTCCTCACAGCCTGCCCATCACATCCACACTTGATGCAGGAATAGTCCCACAGGGATGGAGTGAGGAAAAATAATTAAAAGTAGGAATATATAGACTAATGCCTGCCCTCTTTAGGCTACCTTGATGTAAAGAAAAAGCTGTGTGGTTTTATATATAGTCAACTCTAGATGGCCTAGCAAAACACAGTGGAATAATTTAAAGCAAAAATTTTGAAATACTATGGATTTGACAAACAGCTAGAGTGCAGTACAACAACACAGGAACTGTGCTCTCAGCTTAGCTGAAAAGGCATCTTCTCTTGAAAATATACACACACTGAAATTTCAAAAATTCATTCCCTGTAAATAAGCAAAAAACATCTTATGTGGTTTGCTGCAGGCTTAACCACGCTTCACCCATGCTTTTTTGAGCTGAAATTGTTTAACAAAAAGCCTTTGAAATGAGTTATTTTGCAAATTTGTGTGCAGTGAAATAGTGAACTTTGAAACATTAAACTTGAAACATGATCAAAATTATACCTTTTTTTGATAATGTGTATTCTGATATGACTCAACAACGACAGAGTACACAGCAAGGTGCAAAGGGGCAGAAATCCTGATATCAATTTATCCACTGCGTTCAGCTTTCTGGGTATCATTAGCAACAGTGATGAGCAAAGTGCAACTCAATGCCAGTACAATCCACAGGGTTCAACAGTGCTGCCAGTGTTACAAATGTGGTGTCCTTCTTGCTGTTTTCCTTTATGACTGCCTGTGGAATTCACCTGAAAGTCCATGGGTAAGACACAACTTGGCTTTAAACTACAGGATGAGTAAGTAATGCAAATCTGAGGACAGCCAGGAGCACTCAAATGTAGACACAAAGTGGTAGTAGGGCAGGGCATGAAAAAGTTGCACAATTTGTTGAAAACTAACTTTTTTTTCTTCATTTAGTTTAAACCCTCATATCCAAAGGTAAAAGAGAAAATTGCTTTTTTCTGCCCTACTTTCTATGTACTGTAAAATTTTACTAAGATGCTAATTCACAGCAGGAATATAGCTTGCACTTCATTACACCTGTCAAACATAGACTGGCTTTGATAACAGAGAACAATCTGCTGGAAACAGCACAGTAATTTCATACCTGCAAAATCAGCAAGAAAAGGAAGTAAGCATTGGCTATTCGCTGAAACTGTTCAAACAGGTTGAGAGGCAGGAAAGTGAAGAAATTGTATTTCGATGTTTTAATTGAATTGTTCTGTAGGGGAAAAAAAAATGAAAATAACTAGGATTGGTAAAACAGGAAACAAAATTACAGCACAACACATTTCAACTGTGTCTTACTTGCTTATATTTAGCAATAGCATTGTTTCCAACAGCAGCTCAAAAAGCGTTTCCTTTTCCCCCATACAATCATGCCAAGTCTGGATAAACAGAGAATTCCTCTTGGAATGGGTGAAAACATGATGCTCAGCTCATAGCAGTGCTGCTGCAGGTAGATAAACTTGTGTGTGGCTGCTCACAACATCTTCCCTTTATTAATACTCTTCTTACTTACACAGTGCACAAAAAAATTTGAGAACTGTAACCAGAAGAAAACAATTTTGCTGTTGGCATCTACAAAGCAACTAAATTCCAGGTCAACCATCTGTAGCTTGTCAGATGCTTTGAACTACCCATTGGCTGGACACCCCTACAGGAGCTATACGTTCTCCCAGGAGCAGAACATGACCTTATTATTATAATTTTCAGCTGATTCAGCAAACCTTCAGCTCAGCAACTTCAAGAGGTGGCTTGTTTCTCTTCCACAAAGATTACTTGGATGCGGTGTTGTGCAAACCGTCACTAATACAAGAACTCACCATTTCAGTAAGCGAGCTGCAGCTCTGTTCCCTATTTCCAGTTTCCTTTTCTAATTGTGGATGGCCCCTCCAGCCACAAGAAGTGGCTGCTCCCCAGTCTGTCTTTTGCAAACCAAGACCTAAGCTTGATATTGCAGAACTGGGTATTTTCTTCCCCAAAGATCGGAGCAGTCTGGTCCAATCCTTGCCACCAGCCAGACAGGCTCAATCCATCATACTGACCCACCAGCTGTGGGTGTGCTAGACCACCTTTTCATATGATGTTTATACCAGGCCCTGGTCCAGGTTTAGTCCTGAAAGGATGAATGCCACCTGTTGTGAGAACATCTGAAAGTTTTCCCCCTAGGAGCTCTCCAGACAATAACCATTAACCTACTTCCTGGGAGCCTAAAGTGTGACAGCACAAGGAGGCAGATATGAAGCACACCTGAATTCCACAACAAATATGCTGGTTTGACAGCAGAGAC
Organism: Chaetops frenatus; assembly: GCA_013400775.1. Lineage (NCBI taxonomy): Eukaryota > Metazoa > Chordata > Aves > Passeriformes > Picathartidae > Chaetops > Chaetops frenatus. Next base: position 123,355 of record VZTR01012056.1, read on the forward strand.
AATGGTAATCTGAGTATTTGTAATAGCCTTTAGATATTGCTAAGCTGGTGGGAGGACAACAGCTACTAAGTATGAATCACAGCCCACTTCTTATCCATGCATTAATCCAGGATCTCGACATCTACACTGACACGCATCAGCATGTTTCCAGCACTAAACCAATTATTTCAGTTTACCATTGAAAGGTATGTGTGGGGGAAGTTATTCCATTTTAGGCGGTTACTAGATTTCTCTATGTTCAGACACACAGTACAGCATATGTTCTTCAGCAATAAATTCATGTTTTGTCCCTTGGACAAGCCAAATGAGTAAATCTCTAAAAGGGCAGAAATGAAAACAGCCTTAATAGAAGAGCTAGCCAAATCCTCCTGTTGACTGCACTCCAGCAAAAAAAAGATTATTTATCAGTGATCATGATATACACAATATTGCCTGGCTCCTGGTATCATGCAGCTACCTGCAAGTGTGGTTAACCCTGTCTATGCCATGACATAGTTAAATATGGTTTTTCAAAATCCTTAACTGTGGGGTATGTGTTGCTGACAGACTCTGTGGACATTGCTGAAACAGAAGCAATGGAATAGTAAGATCCTCTGCAAACCCAGCATACTGGGAACTGAGTTGCTTGACAAGACTGTGTCCACCAGGCACAGAGTCTAGCAGATTTTTCAATAAAAGCTGAATCTAAATATATAAATCTGCCCACTATTCTGAGGAAAAGTATCATGACCACTTACTTAAAGAAAAAACAGAAGATTGTTGCCGAAGAAAAAAGTAAATGCAGAGGACTTGACCTTTGTGCATCAACAGATTTCAGAGGGTCACATATAACATGGGAAAAACTACTCAGTAAACACTCAGATAAAGTTTATATATCTTTGCCGGCAAAAATCTCAGAGGGGAATAAGAAAAGAATGGGAGTGGTTTATTTCAATTCCTGCCTTCTATTTCTGTCCATTAATTACGTCAGGAAAATCATTGAATGAACCACAGCCATTCATTTTATTTCCTATTGCCATTAGACATGGTAAAAATCCCAGACATAACAGCTTCCAAATGCTTAACTGTAGGAACCTGGACATCCAGTGTTTTCTCCATAGTTGTTCAGGGTGTGATATTGTCGGGCACATACTGTCTTTTGGGACACTAGGGCACTTTAGACCTGAGAGATAAGGACAGGGAGTACTATTGTGGATCTTCTCATTATGCTAGAATCTATAATTAAAATTAATCACGAGGAAAAAAAGAACTTGTAATTACTATAAATATTTCTAATTCAACACATAACTTGTTCATGGACCTCAGGGGCTAAAGGCATATCAATTGCAAATTATAATGACAAACTAGGGAAAATTTCAACCTTTCCAAATCAAAGCTCTGCATTTTCTCATCACAGATACAGCTGAAGCACTATGCAAGGTATCATATCATCACAGAAACACAGAATGGTTTGGGTTGGAAGGGATCTTAAAGATCATCTCATTTCAACCCCCATGCCATGGACAGGGACACCTCACACCAGACCAGGTTGCTCAAGGCCCCATCCAGTCTGGCTTTGAACACTCCCAGCAATGGGGCATCCACACCTTCTCTGGGCAACCTGTGCCAGTGCCTCAGAACCTCACAATAAAGAATTTCTTCCCAATATCTAATCTAAAACTACCCTCAGTTTGAAGCCATTCCTTTGCCCTGAAGCCTTATCTTCTCCAGGCTGAACAAACACAATTCTCTCAGGTATCATTTATATATTCAGGCAAGATACTACAGGGCTGTGTGCTCTGACAGCTCAGGCTCTTGGCCAGCTACAGGGATATCTCAGTTGGTCTCTGTTGATGATCTTATCCTATTCTGTGATGCTTAATGTCATCAAACCCTGTCAGTCTTTAGAGCTGGACCAGAACCTGACTCTAGGGTGGGAGGGTTGCTACAGGAGCCTGCACCACCACAGTGTGCTAAATAGTCAACATGCAGCCATCATTTCAAAAGCAATGCCTCTAAGACATCATCTGTCTCACTGTCTCTATGCTCTGCCTTCACTGAGGGAAACTCACATAGAAAAAAAAGCCATGGAGAGGAATAATCTTTGTAAGACCAACTAGGTATTGAGAGGCCTTGCTGAAACTTCTGGTTTTCCTATAGATTCTTAAAAAAACAAGAGCTAAGAAGAGCAGTTCTATGGGCTAAGCTCAAAGATGGGGATGGGGAGCTTTACATTTACTCCCTGATCTGCCCTAGACTGCTGGCTGTCTGAGGGCAGTCCCTGCATGCACCTGTGTCCTAAATGAGCAGGTCTAGCGTGGTTACCCACAGTCAGCCCGAAGCTCTCCAGATGCGAAGCTTGACACCAGAGCAATGTTGTCTGTGGGTGAGGGATTATTCTCATCTGCTCTTTTCAGGGGCTAGATTCACACCTCCTGGAGGTGTGACTCCACCAAAATGCTGTCCCTAAGAATAGTGCTCATCTCTCCACAGTTACACAAGTCCAGATTTGGTGGATGAGCTGTTACTTTGGGGGTGTTTTCAGAAGCCCGTCTGTGACGTCCAACAGCAAGCAAAACTCAGCAGATGGCTCCTACCTTAGATCGCTGAGCAAACAAATCATCTCCTTGCCATAAAAGTCACTGGAAATAAGAGATACTGATGCTTTTGTGGCTAGATTACAGGGGCTAAAGAGTATGGCAAGGTACTGACCCTCTGAATTTATACCCCTGCCTCAGTGACATAATAGTTCCCAGCAGCTGGACAACCTAGGCCTAAGAAAATTTTAGCAAGACTTTGGTGACCTCACAGGGAGGTGTTATGCCACAACATGCAGCAATTTCCCTGATACCTGTGTAGCATAAGGTACAGACTAATGGAACAGCTGAGAAGCAGAAATGTCTTTCCCAGGTGTTTCGATAAAGCCTCCTTTGCCAAGGAGGTGGCAGAAGTGCAATTCCATGGCACTCTGTTTAACTGGAGCAGTGCCATTGGAAAGCACACAGAAGCCATAACCAGAATTGTGACCACAGGTCTGTGAGTGTGCTCATGAAGATTCTTAATAAACTCATGTAACAGCGCATATGGTGCCACCCGGGCTTTGTTTTCACAGGGAATACAAAACAGTCAGACCAGATCAATTTTAAGCCTCCCAAGTTCACTGACTTATTCCTGATGCTGGGCAGCAGCCTCAACAGAAGACTGATGAAGGCCAAAAGGTTGTGGTTGTGTTAATCTGGTCTCTGTAAATGTCTCTGTAAAAAAGCAAACTCCCAGGAGTAAAAGACTGGGCAAACACCAGAAATAAAACTGTCAATTTCCAAAGCACAGTTCTCTTTTCTTCCATTTTTTTCCCATTTTCGTTTCCTTTAAACAGAAAAAGGACAGGAACGTCTCATATACGCAACCCTTTGACCCTCTCTTGGCAGCACTAATGAAGTGAGTTCCAGGATCTCATCACATGTTGGGTATGCCAGGAAAATCTGTAGGAAATTGTGGTCACTGGTTGTGTTTTCCTATGTCAGTCCTTTAGTCTGGTGTCACCCCATTACTGAGCAGTAAATCATCAGTGGGGTGAGTGTCCTTGTCATGGTGGTGCAAAGGAGGACACAGGGGTGGCATGGCTTGGCAACTTCATGTCACTGCTCACAGACAAAGTACAGCTCCTGAAGGTCCGACAACACTGTGCTCTTCCCCAGCTTGGCTTGGTACCTGAAGCTGCTGCCTGGCAGGATGGAGGAAAGAAGGGGGGGCAGAGCACTGTCAGGTGGTGCAGAGGAGGAAAACTCCAAACCACTGTATTGTTTTCATTATAGTATCACACAACAAGATTCCCAACCAGTGCAATAAGAGTTTTCTCTCCATGAGACTTAATCTGATGAAGAGTGGAGGACTTGATCCAAAGGAGTCTATGGACTTCACTGAAGATCACATCTGGCACAGCTCAACCTTTATGTGTTTCTCAGGGGCCTAATATGCCTTGAGGGCCTTAACCTCACCTGGTGTCTTCATCCACAACCCCTGTTCAGAGCTCAGGAGTTCACTTAAGCTCAGCCATGAGCCTTCTATCCTCACCCGAGATACGTTGTAGGAGTCCCCATCTCCAGACTGTCATCTGTCCTAGTTCCTCAAACATATCCATCCAGCTCTATGTCCTTGATGGACCTTGGACCTCCGGTACAGACTTATCTTCAGCCTTGTCTCTTGCCACTCCTGCCTGGGCTCCCTCAGAGGGCTCTGAACCTGGTTCATCACCTCACCTTGTCTGGAATGGTCAGGATGGACCCATTACCAGCATCCTTCCCTGTCCCTGCCAGCCAGCTACTGCAGGACTGCACCTGGGTCAGTGAGAGCTCGGCGTGAGCTGGGATCACCTCCACCTCCAGCTTGTAGTATAGTCCTGCTCTGGCTGCTCCCTGACAGTGCCTCAACTGCTCTTTGGATGAATCCAACTTACACCTTACTAAATGCACAAGGACCAGTGCAAGTTGCTGCTGCAGCTACTCCTCCAGGGACTACTGATAGCACTTTTCATTTAATCAGACCACACTCCCTTCAGCCTTGAGCACGAGGGACACTGGAAAACAATTGCAGGTTGAGACAGGAAGTGAGGGCAGCTGGTGCCACAACCCCGACCATGCTGACAAGGTCCTTGAGGATCACCCACCAGGCATCCTTCTGAGATCAAAGCATGCAAGCAGAGGAGGTGGAGCAGAGCCTGAGCCACCACCAGAGCTCCCTGCTCTCCAGTTAAATTTCAAAGAGATAAGAACCCAGCTGCTGTCCAGCCCAAGGCAATGTGTATTGGCTATAGGAAGTTATATACATCCCTCCTATTCCACTAGAGGGTGACCTGAGTCCAAGCAGCCCCCTTGCTGCTGGTCCTGATGAAAAAGTGCTGGTTTGACCCTGGGTCCTGATCCAAGATGAAATTTGTCATTGACTCATAGGCCTTGCATTTCCTTTCCTATTGTCTGAAAGCCAATTTCAAAGTTGTTTTCGCAGCCCTTCATGACGTCCCAGTGCAGCTGTGCTAAATTCCAATGTGAAAGCGAAAAAGTAAAAAAGGAATTAGGATCAGAGCAAACATTAAAAGCCTTCAGAACAGATTTTCCTCTCCAGAGTGTTGATGTAGATCCCATCATGATGGACCTGCAGAGGCTGCCCCCTTTGTAGCTGTGCTGGGGAGAGGTGCAGACAGATTAAATCGATTAAAGTCCTTAAATCTTACTGTACCACATCTGCCACCCTGCTTTCCAGTTTATTTCAGTCTATTTACATAAACAAACCTCTTTCTGAATTCAGGAAGGATCTTTCTGTCTGCACTGTCAATAAACACAGGATTAGGACTTGACTTTTCATTTTTACTGACCTACATTGAGCCCTTTTCTGTGCTGCTCTAAGTGCCTTTTCATGCCACTCATTGACATTTGGTTTCTGAGTCATTCGTAACTAATTTTGTGAGCTGGTGGGTAGCATACACACCTTCACACTCAGCCCTTCTAGTTAACTGCATAGCACTTTGTTTTAAAGTTTGTTTAATTTCTCTAACCCCCTTGCTCAACCAGTGAGGCCTCACGGCTGGAGAAGCAGGGTAGGCAGGGACATTTTGTAGTTTAGTATCTCCTGTATTTTCTGATGAGTTGTGAGAGGGAATTTGCCCTCTGCAGTCTCCTGCAAGCTGTGGTGTGATGGAGGTGGACATGCCCCTGCATGCCCTGGCAGACATGGCTTCCTACAGTGCAGCACCAGGTTCCTGCAAAGCTGGTTTGAGCGATTCGATTCGGGAGTCTTGCTTCATACCAGGAGGGCCACCCTTCAGCAGCTGCCAGAGCTGATGTCAGACTCCACACACAATAGACTTTTCAAGTCTTTATCGGTTCTCTCTTCTCCCTTCACAGGTATCCTGCGGACTTTGCTCCGGCAACGGACAAAGTCCCACCAGGAACAGGGATATTCAGGGACAACACACCCACCTCTGGTTGTACTTTCCCACTTCCCTGTTCTCACTCTGATAAAGGAGGACAAAACATCTCTGTACCTTTGATCTATGCCTACATAATAGAAACTCTCCCTTTAGTGAAAGGCGCAAACCTTCACACCAGCTGGGACATAAAGCCTGGCGGAAGCGGTAAGTCAATACACAACACCCCAGTTTGCGTTTCCCTTTCTTTTTCCTTACTGGCCTTTCTCAGCAACTGCCTCACCCCGAAGAAACATTTACTGCCTCACCTAGCTTTTGTTACAGGAACCTGTTCTATAGGTTTTATGGCTTAAAATGTGACCTTAAGTTACCAAGAAATCTAAACCTCATTCCTGTGACTTCCACTGTCTGAAATACTTTAAAAACTTAGCTGTATTGGTGGGTTTCCTTTGGATCTTAGTGGTCCTTACCCCTTGAACCACATCCTAGTGCTTAGCAGTGGTAACCCCACGATGATCAGACAAATCTGAATGTGAGGAAGGTGCCCAAATTTAACTCTTGCCTGGAAGAGCTAACGTTTCATGGACCACCATGGATATGTTATGGGAGGCTGCCAGGAGACTATCTCCCTTTTTGTCATTTCCACATTCATCAGTAATCTACAGCATCTGATCTGAAGTAATTTATGAGCCAGGTTAGTTCTTTTCATACACCACAGTAACGTGGAGTTAATAAATTGAACTTTTGTGAGGACTTATTGGAAATAAGCAGCCCAGGACACAATGTGCAGCCCTGTACAATTAGGGCAGTTCTTGCATCACCACCTGAAGTCTGTTAGTACCTCACCATCCGCTCACTATTTCAAGGCTTGGCTCTTTTTGGGCAGTCTTCTGGATTTCCTAAGCCTCAGTCTACAGAGGACTCCAGAAACCATGAGCCATAGCTGACTAAAATGAGGGGCGTGATTATCAAAACTTACTGCCAAGTTTTAACACATTATACTGAGCTGGCTTTTTGGCCGCCTTCACTTTATCACCTAATCACAGACTTATGGAAATTCTGAAGTGTTCTCAAAGTCGTCTACTTAATTGTGGCTGTTAGCAAATCCTTGGGCACAATCAAGCAGTCAGCTGGGAAGCACTGTCATGCAAACTCAGTTTTCTGAATGGCTTTTCACAGAAGCAGGCGATGACACAGAAGAGTTGCTTGTTCTCTCTACCCTGACGTAATTGCCCATCTCCCTCCTACTTTCTTGTCCCACTACTGCACACAGTAATCATTCAGTGGAAGATGACAAAACCATATGTACTAGCATGCTACTGACAGGTTGTGTGCAAATCAAGCGCACTTCCCCAGTCTCAAATCACCGGTCTTGATAAGACACTCATGCTGCATAGTTCGTCACATACATTAGCTTCCATGCATGTCATATTCAGGACACATGCAGCAGCTCTGGGCCCTGGGACTCTCTAACCCATGTTGAGTAGTCCATGGATGGAAAGTGACCACTGAAAACCACCATATTGCCATTACTCAAACCTGCTGGCAAGTCAGACTGTCCCTGTCATGAGAAATTAGTGTGTTCTAAAATGCTGAGTTTTTCCAGCTATTGCCAAGAAAATAGTTGTGATGTTCCTAAACCAAACCATGATTCAAAGGAGCTCACGAGTAACTGAATTATTAATTTCACCACTGGAATTCAGATATTGAGAGGACAAAAATTCACAAAATTCTCTTCAGTATTAATTGGCAGCTGCAGACACTTTGAAAGAATGCAGTTTCAGGATGGCTTTACAGAGGGGATGACTCTGCAGGCAGGTAGGACAGATCAAGAGGATGAGCTAGCCCTTCTCTGCACACAACATCAGAAAATGGTTCACAAGCTTTGGGAATCAAGTTGCACAAGGGGCTCCCTGGTGAATTAGCCTGGTAGACCTGGGGCACAGCCAGCCTGTTTCAAGGCACATTTTGGAATCCCAGATTTCACGGCACAAAGGGAACCTAAGTAGGCTGTTAAGAATCTGGCAGAAAAGCTGGCAGAAAGCCACAAAGGCCAGATTCGAAACCTTCCTGACAGAGATGATTTCACTGTAAAAGCTGAGGAACTGACACATTTCCTTTCATTTTTTACTTTAAATTGAGACAAATTTCCATAGAAAACTCCTCCCAGGTTCCATTATTGAAAGGCCTTGGAGCCTGATCCTGCAAACACTTTGACTCACTAATAATTTTCTGGAAGTGTGCAAAGTCACTGTGTCATGCTTCTCCAGAATCTGACCACCTTCAAATACCCATATTTCAGGCCGGCTCAGCAGCAATCCACCTCTGATGGTTCAACTGGCATGTGTTTGCCTCATTTTCAGAGCCATAGCTGGCATGCAGTTCTGTTCTTGGAAACAACACTTGAGACATGAAGCAGATGCAGCTACATCTGTGACTACATCTGCATGAAACAACATACGCTGGTTACTTACAGCATATTCAAACTGCAGATTAAAATCTCGGTTGTTTGCTTGAAGTTGTCTCTCTTCCTCTGCAAAGAAAAGGAAACACATCAATCATGCTTGAGGGTAAGCAGAGTCAATACAGATGTGAATGAAGCATCAGAAAGTGCAAACAGAGCTGCTAAAAGAGAGTGACACAGTGAATAGAAGCCCTGTGCCAATAGCCCCATGCCAGAGACCTGGGGTGGCTGGTGACACTGATGGAGTTGCACTGTGGACTGGTACCATGGCATTCTTAACACCATCTAACAAGTCTCCTCCACCCACCACTCACTGCAATGCTAGTGCCTGGTCAACAGGCTGTTCACCTTCTGGGTGAACACTTCACTAGTGGTGCTCAGTCTTCCTGCCCTCCTCCTTCTCTTCCCCCTGAAGTCTCTGGAGCTGTTGCCATCAGCCTACAGTTGGTGCCCTTCTTCTGGTACAGGTGCATTGCTGAGCACCATCCCACTGATGCGACACCATCACCACAGCTATTGTGAAATAACAAATTCCTGGAAGGATATCAAAAGGTCATCAGATCTGCCCTCTACCTCAAGGCAGGGTCTTGCCTTTCTCTCCCAAAAATGACACAGAAAGCTCCAGCAATGCCTGTTCTTCAACTGCCTGTTCCAGGACTGAAATTTCCTTCCCCTAGGCTAGTTTTTCCCTGCATTATCTAACATAAAACTCATTACTTCAATTTCAAGAAGTTTTGTCTTCTCCTGAGAGGGTCAAAGGTGGTCTTCTGCTTCCCCTAAGTTCCTTGTGCTACTTGCCAAGGATGCAGAGTACAGACAGTTGAGGGAGGGGACTGTCCCACTCTGCTCTGCACTGGTGCAGCCTCACCTCGAGTCCTGTGTGCAGCTTTGGGCACCACAGAATACAAAAGGTATAAAAGCTTATTAGAAAGAGACCAGAGGAGGGTCGTGTGGATGGTGAAGGGACTGGAGGGAAAGCCATATGAGGAACATCCTGGGTCACTTGGTCTGTTCAGCCTGGAGAGGAGGAGAGTGAGGGGAGACCCCATCACTTCCTACAACTTTCTCAGGAGGGGAAGAGCAGGGATAGGCACTGATGTCCCCTCTGGGTGTCCAGTGACAGGACCAGAGGGAATGGCCCGAAGTTGTGTCAGGGGAAGTTTAGGTTGGATTTCAGGAAAAGGTTCTTCACCCAGAGGGTGACTGGGCACTGCCACACCTCCCCAGGGAAGTGGTCACAGTACCAAGCCTGACAGAGCCCAAGAAGCATTTGGACAACGCTCTCAGGCATGAGGTGTGGCTCTTGGGGCTGCTCTGTGCAGAGATTCTGTGATTCTCTGATTCCAAGTTCACTACGTACTGAAGGCTGTTACGCCTTACGCCAGCCTTCCCAAGGGTAAGCAGCTCCTTCTTCTTCAGTCATTTCTTATGCATTAATCCATCAGTAGGAGCATCACTCTTGCTGCTCTCCAGTGGGCTCCCCAGATAGTTTAGCCCATTCTGTATGAATGCCCAGAAGGGGCTATGGTTTGCAGCTGAGGCCTTACCAAAGCTGATGAGGGCACAAGGGACATGCAACTTTACCTGCAGACAATGTATATCATGCATAAGTATTCACCCAAAAGTAATTTAAAGTAATGTCCTCGTGCACCACTAGCACACAGGGGATGGCTTCCTAGAATATGATCAATTTTGGCAGATCCTTTCTGGCAGAGCCAGATGCCTCATCAGGCAACGCAAATCTTTCATTTGTCCTTGCTGAACTGCATCCAAATTCTTTCAGACTATTTCTCCAACTAGTCAATTCTAATCCTATTTTTCAGTGTGCTTGTAGCTCCTGCCAGCGTGGTGCCATTCACAGATGTACTAAGTGTGTTCTCTATTCTGTCAGCCAAGATGTAGACGTAAATATTGAATACCAGGCTCAGGATGGGATATACCCCTGATGGATCTTTCAAGTTTCCTAATCAGTCATCAATAGCTATTGTTAATGTCTTTTTTTTTACTGAAAAATTTGGCACTCACTGTTTTGTGATTTTATCTCAAGCATGTATCTCCAGTTTACTTGTAAAAATGCCACAAGTGACAGTCAAGATACATCCCAGGCTTTTTCAATTGCCCTCTAGCTATCACTAAAACAGAATTAATTTTAGTTTGATGCAGTTTTTCTGGACTACTGACTGTTAATCATCTCTTCCCCACATACACACTCCTAGTTACTTTGAAGTGGATTGCTGTATTGTTTTAACCTTTACTGAAGTGAAGCCAATACATCTATAATTGCTCAGCTTTTCTTTTTCCCCTGTTTTAAGATAGATGCTGTGCTTGCTGTCTTCTCAATCTTCTGAACTCTGCCTGCCTGTGAGCCAGACTCTCAAAAGCAGCACTATTCTAGGGCATGCTTTGCCTTACCCAGTCAACCCATTTTCTCTGTATTCCAGCTCAAAACTTTCCCCTTTCTCCTCTGCTTTTGGCAAGTATTATGTTAGATGTCTAGAGAAAAAAAAAAATCACCACAACAAAACCCCTCTGATTTCTTAGCTTTATTGCTAGCCTTTACCCATTGAGCCTCCCCAGAGACCCCAACTCTTACAGAACAACGTTTATTGCCCTTTATGTCCTTGACGGCCTTTTGTCACTTTGAGCCTTTGTGCTGGATAAAACAAACTGTTTTGCACCTTCTACAGGCATCCTTCCTTTGTTTGAAGCAAATGGGGAGCTTCTGATTTCACCATTTCACTCATCCTTCTAAGCCTTTCTTTGAAAGGTGATAACTTATACGTGTGCCCTTAATATCAATTAATAATATATGTGCCCTTAATATCAATTAATAATATATGTCCCCTTAATATCAATTATTTAAGGAAATGATAGGTCTGTCTAATTCTTCCTCCACCCCAGGATTCCTTCCCATGAGATCTCAGTTATTAGTTCTTCATACTTATTGAAGGTTTCCTTCTTGAAGTTAATGTTAAACAATTTGATGCTGTCACTTTTTCCTAAGTATCATCCCACCATCTCATAACTATTCCTGTTTACACTCCCTCCAGCTTTCAGAGGACCAGCCAGTTCCTCCCATTCCCTCCCTTTTGGAGGGAATCACTTCTGAAACAACCTCCTCTCCTCTCCAAAAAATTACCCACCTCTGCACCAAAACTCTGTGCCAGCTGAGTAGGTCGTGTTCCACTACACTTCTCTCCAACTCTGCCTCTCCACAGATAGAATTCTTCATTTACCACCATGTCCTGCCTCTCAGAAAACTATAATTTCTTTTTTTTTCCCCCAAAAAAAGACTGCCCTTCTTGGTTTGCCTGTGTTCATTACCTTGTAGCATTACTCAGAGATCTGCGATTTGCTCATCTCTTGCTTCAAGCTGCATTTCAGACAACACAGTCATAAAAGGAAAACCTCTGTTAACTCTGTTAACCATAGAGAGTTTGTTTTATTCTTTTCTATTAATATTCCAGCCTCATGAGTTATCACAGCACGTGTCTGTTACACCTATTAAATGATGTGTTAAGACATCTAGTTCTTCCTGTTTGTTCACTCTTGCATTAGCAAGTGTCTTAAGCTGTGTAAGTGCATTGAAGTGCTAGCCCTCCTCTTTTTTCATTCAATGACCCTGTAAATACTGAGCATCCCTAATTTTTAAGCCCTCTTTCAGATCACCATTTTTTGGTCTCTGTAGGCTATTTTCATCAAGCCCTCTAATCACTAATGTAAAGCTATGTTAGCAGGAAAATGTGCTTCTCTTCTTCAGGCACATCCAACAATATCAGTCATTTTGAAATCAGCTGCCATCTGCCCAATATGGATGATTCAGATCAACCACAGTGGCTTCATTCAATACCCTCAAAGTGCTTAATCCTTCACTGCTTTCCTCAGACAAATTTTTCTTATCTTCACAATGGGAAGAACAATGTACCTAGAGATCAGTCACTTATCTGGTGTCCCAGAGGAAAACAGAAGCAGAGCTCAAAAGGTCCAGACTTGCTGGGCTTCAACTATTGTGTTGTGTGCTCCTTCAGGAATTTTCCTGAGAGCCATCACTATTCTAAAAGCCGATGAAAGATAAAGCTATTTGTTAAAAACAGAACTTCCCAACACTTGCCTGTTTCCTGCCATACAGTAAGTGCTACTCTTATCCCCTCCTCAGGGGCTCCTAGGCTAGTGCTGGAAGAAATGCCACAGAAAAGATAAATGGTGTTAATGTAAATAGGAATAGATGACAAAGCTTTAGAGAGCCTCGGTGTCACACGGCAGCTTCTGAAGTCCCCAGTGGCTTTCTGCTTTGTATGCAGAAACGGAAATCCAAGTGCTGCAGGCAGCAGTTGAACATGCTCCGAGCTCCTTTGCTCTTCCCAGGGCACACTGGGGGAGCAAGAAGCCATCCCCTTTCTCAAGTTACCCCCAGGGTCTTTGCAGCCAGGGAAGAGGCACTTGACACATGGATTTGAACTCAAGAATCTCAGATGCTCTTGGGAAGAAGCTGACACATGTATGTGCTCCAGTGAGGAAAGGAGCCTCTCAGAACAGTGGGAGATTCACGCTCCAAATGGCTTTTATGTGAGAAACACTAATGGCAGCAAGCAGCTCTGGGATGGCACAAAAACATGAGGCAGTGGGACATGAAACAGAACAGAAATAAAAATCAAGGCACTGCACTCCCATATAGCACCTAAGGGCAGGTTTTCTGTGATAACCCCTTTCTTAAGGCATCAGGTAACTGTGAACCTGGTTCAAAGCTGAATGGAGCCTTTGGCTGCCATAGCCATCCATGTCTCTGAGAGGCAATGTCCCTAAAGGCCAAAATACGAGGTTAATTTCTAGTGGTGAGAATTTAGTTTCTCCTGCTGGGTAACAGCCAATACCTTTGGCTAAATCAAGAAAAACCACAATAAATTTCACAGGGAGCCTCATCTAACAGCATCAGCAAGGAGAACTTCCTGTCCTCTGGCTACACCAAAGGAGAACCACTCTGACCACATGCACAGGGCAACACTGCCGCAGTGGTTTCTACCAACTGGGGACTGTGAGGTCCTACTACTGTGCCTGCTAATCCAGCAGTTCTCAACCATTGTAGACCACACAACTTTCATTTGTTTCTGGAACAGTCCGGACAGAAATGAAGCCTGTTGGATGATCACAATAGACAAAAATTTAAGAAAAGTCAAGCATTACACCAGCTTTGCCTGGAAACCATAACTCAGGGTTTTTTGGCTGTAGATCCAAGCATGCGTGTCTTATCATGCCCTGTTGATTCTGAAAGCAATGAGGGAAAAGGGAGGGGAAAGCTGTATGGATATCAGACGAGAAGTTTTTCATTTCTTGAAACTTTTTAATATATCTCTAAGTAAGTCAAATGTTCTGCTTCTGCAAATTGCATTCACTGGAAAGAAGGAATGGTATTTGTGCTTCAAGTTATCATTTCACTGCCACTGAAAACTATCTTAAATTATTCATCAGTGGAAACTCGGCGTACATAAATATGGCTTAGTGCCCAGTTCTTGGTCTAACCACTGAGACCAAGTCACTGGGAAAGTGCCTGTTTTCTCAGGCAGACAGTTTTAGAAGGCAAACCTCAGAATAACATCTGTATTTAATAAAATTAAACCCATGCCAAAAAGTCAGCTATAAATGTAACTGGCCAGCCCATCAGCCTTCTTACTTTAGGACTGCGGCATGGAAAAGTCCTGCAAAAGGTTAGATTCAAGATCTAGTCAGACAGCCTGGAAATTTGTTTCTGGTTTATGCTAAGCCGCATGTGCCCAGAGAAGTGCTTTCAATATAATATTGGAAAAGTTTTGTAGATATTGGGTCTTGTGGCTCCAATAAATGGGAGGTTAAAATCTGCCTGGTTCTGCCAAGTCCTGCACAAACTAGGCACTGATATTTCATGAACAAAATGGACACAGCCCAATTAGGGGAGTGCTGCATAACTAACCCTGACAATAGAACAGAGACAGCATAAACTCTGTAAAAATAATCATCTCTCCTCCTCCCTTTAAACAAGTGACCTCAAGAGCAAAAACTCTGCCCTGGATCAGCTACAAGGAGTGGCATCCAGGAGCTGGACTCCTCTCCCTAGCTTCCCTTACAGAGTGGTTCTTAGCAAAGCTATTGCCCTTACCAAGTTGTGAAAGCCACAACAGATTGTTTTGGTTTCCAAGGAAACTGACCCTACTGGGACTGTAATTCAAGTCTCTCCTGCAACAGGCTATACACGTCTCAGAAGACACCCTCTAGTCACATACCTCATGATGTGCCTCCTACCTCCTCTTGTCCCATCTCCCTCCTAACTTTTGTTGTCCCTACTTTTGGGCACCTCATCATCACTGTGTGGCCCAGCTTTTGGCATCACCTCCCAACTGTGGCCACCTCACACCCAGCATCCAGGAGATCAGCCATCTCTTAACAGGCAGACAAATCCTGGCCCTGTTTTCTGGTCTTTGTTGGAGTGTTCCTCCATGTGTACAAGAGAATGAAAACTGCCATGGTGAGTCAGTACCTCTATCCTCCCCTCAAGAAACCTGAGAATTACAGTCTCCAGTGAAAGACAGCTCCATGGGAGAGGGCAAGTCATCATATACTGTGTTAGTCAACCAAAATCTTTTTCTCCTAGGAGGTTATTATAAAAGCTAGTAGCTAAAATCTCCTTGCACCTTAAAGCAATAACTGCCCCTTTCTGCAATCATTTGAGGTGAAAGAACCATGCAACAAGTGCCTTGCTTTGCAAGTGCTGTATCTGGGTGGAGTCCCTGTCATTGGGGTAAAGAGAATGGGATTACTTCTTACAGCACTGATACCACAGGATTTCACATTCATAACACAGCAGTGCCTTACTGGGATCAGAGCTGCAATGAGTCAACTCTATCCAAAACCAAAGCCAGGGATCTTTACATGAAATCTTCATCATCTCATGTGCATTAGGGGATGCATGGGTGAAGCAAAGAGCCATATGACAGGTCTGAGGGTCAAAGTGGTTAAATATCTGTATCTCACAGCCGGTCTGGGATGCAGGCATTGGTTGGACCCTCATTACCTGAATGTCACCCTCATGCCGTAACCTGACCAGTGCCGTGCACCTGCTGTTCGGCAGCACGAAACCAAAGCCCAGCCCTGCCCTGAACTGCAGCCAGAGCCTGGCAGGGTTCAGCGAGCGTGGCTGGGGCAGCAGCAGCAGCGAGAAACCAGTGGGATGGAAACGGGGAGAGGGAGGTCAGATCCAAGCTTGGCTCGGAGCGGGAACATGTTCAGCTGCCTGGCAAACAAACATGGTGTTTATTGACTCAAAGGAGGGGCTCTCCTGGACTCCATGCCACAAATCCACACATTTTTAATGTGCAGATGCCCTCTCTTCTGTCGAGACTCTCTAGCTGCCCTGGATGGAGAGGATTTATGCTGGCAATCACATGCATTTTCATGTCAGAAATGGAGTAGACTGTGCTGAGTGTGAGGCATTTAATTAAGAAAAAGCATGCATCGTGACCTTACAGGGACAGTATCATCAATGGGTTTAGCCCTATGTTGTCCTTCCTGTCCCTCCATTATTAAATAAATATATTTATTTCATCTTTTTGCCTCAAAAAACCAAGAATCCTCCTTTCTCCTGAAGAAATAAAATGCAATTAATACACTTCTGTGGTCTTTGTGGACTGACTCTTTGGTGACTGGTACTGAGCTCAGCCTCCTACTAAGCATCAAACAAACACCACATACAGTAGCATTTCTCACACAGATAAAATATTCCATATATCCCTGGTATAGAACGCAAAATTATTCTTCTACCGAAATCACTAACAGAGTGCCCAATTTGGTGGTGGTGGACCTCCTCCATTTTCATACAGCAGATGAAAGGTCCGAAATAAAAAACCCTGAGGGTGAACTGGAAATATTTCTCCCTCAGGTCTAGTAAATTTTTAGTATCAACATAAGGTTCAGTGGTTGATGCTGCTTCTTTCTAAAAGCAACATTTTATATTATCACCATAAGAAAAGAGAAAAAAAAGAAAAGACAGCTCCAAAAGGGTACCCCACATTTGCCCAGCATGTACAACACTTGTGGTCAAATAACACTCTTGGGACATAGGAAAAATTGCTGGATAACCTTAAACCTGAAAATATTCCCATTTAGGTTTTTCTACAAAGTGACATCAGCTGACTCATCTCTCCCTTTTCCCATCTCCTGCAATAACACCAATTCTGGTTTTCCTTCCTTTCCTACTCCTGGAAATGTCTCAGCCACCTGCCCTGGCTCTGGGCAGAGGTGGAGACTCACATCTCAAAAATGCCTGGCAACAAATTAATTCTCAAGAAGCATCTACATCTTTTCATATTTGTTTCAGTCCACTTCAGAATGAAATATACATTTTTTCAAATATCTTAGCAGTAGAAGTTGTCTTTTCTCAATTGTGAAAAACTGATTCTTGCCCCTCTAGTTGGTTTAGAATTTTTTATCACTCTGTGTCCTGGTTTTATTTCTGATAGTAGTTCACAATATTTTGACTAATATTAGCATGCCAAAAAAAGCAGCTGAAATAGTCTTTTGTTTTTATTTTGAAAACTAGTCTGACAGGGACTGGCTGGCACATATAATTTCCTTTACTAGAAAACAGTATCTCCTAGACATGCTGGTAAATACCACAGCTTGACACAATTGCACATGTTGTTAATAACAGCAATGCACAGTGATAGGAAGTGATGCAAAAAATCATAAAAATAAATACAGCTCTGAAACGAACTTTGAGAAGTTTTTCACTTCACGGTTATTTCCCTCATGGGAAATTATGTAAAAATAAATACATTTTTCATATTCGATGTCTATTGTGGTGAGACATTTCCTATTGGATCAGAATGGGGATCCCAGAAGGCAGCTGACCTCGATGTCCTGTAGTGTTAGTCATGGGCTGCCTTCTCCCTGAGCTGCCAAGCTCTGCCCAGAGCCCGACGGCTCCAAGCCCAGCTACCTTGGTGAGGAGCAAGAAGGAAAACCCAGTGGAGCTTTCCAAAAGCCCCAGCTCAGTTTATAACCTTCCTCCTCCTCTCAGAGTGCCCTGAGTCTGGGCTTACGGAGATGAAACTGCAGCAATGACTGCTCTTCCATCTGTGTAGATGAATTCTCTCATCTCTCTATTCCTATTTTTTTCATGGACAGTACCTGCCTATCCCTGTCCTTGAGGTACAAAGCTCCAGTGCTGAACTAAACTGCCACAGGATGAAGCCAGTGAGCAGAGATATTCCCAAATTTTAAGCCATCTCCAACCTTCCACTTCACTTCTAGTGAACTAGAAGTGCCTCCTTTCCTTTCTGTTCCACCCATGTTCACTGTAGGTTAAACCTCAATGTAAAAGATCTCAGGCACCTTTTCCACAGAAACATCTCTGCTGCTTTTTTAAGAGATATACTTCCCTGCTTCAGATGGAAGAGCTTCGCCAACATTATCCAGGAACTGGTTTCCTCCAGGCCTCTTTTTGTGTCTGACGTGAGCTGCGTTTTAGTTACACTCCTGATAACTTCTATAAAGAACTTGAGACTATAAAAAGCCAACCCTTATCTCCAAGAAACTTAAGACCATGTAACCTGCCCTCTTAAACTACACCTATCATATTTCACCTGTACCTCAGCTCATGTGGAAACCATGCCTTGCTGGGGAGAAATGCTGGATCTCATGGGAGCAATCCTGCTCCCAGCTACAGCAGCTGATGACTGAGGTAATCCATTCCCTCCAATGAAAGTCATATCATGAGCATGGCTCTTCAGCAAGGTTAAACGTCATCCAGCTTTGTTTTTGGAACAGAAATTTGGTCTTTCCATAAACAGTACTGCCCCTCCAAGATGAGCACGTGGGCCCTGTGGGAGGGCCTTGCCTGCTCTCAGGCAGCACAACCCTTTGGACTTCTGCAAACACAAAGACTTATAAACTCTTAGATTAAAATAGCACTTCAACACTGGCATTTACGCCTAGTGAAATGTTTGCAAGGAGCAATCATAGCTTTGGAGCTGCAAGGCAAAATAATTAAAAACAAAAGAGGAGCAGAAAACACTCTCAGCTTCCTGTTATGGAAGCTCCTCACTCCCTCATCATCCCTGCTTCCTTTATTCTCTGAACTATTTCCAGTTTGTCTTCATTGGTTTTGAACTGATGATCAGATGTGAAAAGAAATTATTCTTCCCAATAATATACAGGGTTTATATCTAGGAAGATCTGAGTTTCTCAAATACTTGGTTGAGGGTGGGAAGGCTGAACTCTTCCCTGGTAAAACCCAGGCCCGGGCCCAGGCAAAACACAACACTTTCCTAATATAGCAACAGAATCTTTTTGTTAATCTGAGCAGCTACTGCTTTACAAGTGGGGATGTCCTGAGTGGATGATGGCTCACAAACCTCTGTTCCTCATCAGCAAAGCCAAGACAGGGTAAAAAGATCTGGGGCTGGCAGAGATCCTTCCCTGGGAGCAATCACAACCTCCTCTCCTGGGACTATCAGAGAAGCAAACGGATGCCCCTGTCTTAACACCAGGGCTCACAGTCTGCCCTGGTCCAGGAAGGGGAAATAGCAGCACAATTGCAAAAATAAACCCCTGGGAAAAAGCTGTTCAGTCCTCTGAGCTGAAAGAGGTTGGAAAATAATTTCATGTCAAAATACAAGTAGGGCAGTAATTCCACATTCATCAAACGCAGAGAGGAACACCCTCAAAGGAAAGGCCAGAGACTTTCCCTCTTCACCATGTCTGGATCCCCAGCCAGAGACTGCACACTGGGTCTCTGAGGGTGCATGTTTCTGATTTACTCTTCTTCCTGTTTCTGATTGGAGGGAATACCTGGGCCACTGTCATCATAAAGCAGAATCATACCATTGTTTAGGTTGGAAAAGGCCTCCAAGATCAGCAAATCCATCTGTTTACCCAGCACCGCCAACTCCATCACAAAACCATGTCCATAAATGCCACATCTACACATCTATGAAACACCTCCAGAGATGGTGACTCTACCACTGCCATGGGCAGCCTGTTCCAGTGCTTGACAAGCCTTTCGGTGAAGAAATTTTTCCTAATATCCAATCTACACTTCCCGTGGCGCAACTTGAGGCCATTTCCTCTCGTCCTATCACTTG
>VZTR01012056.1:143000-182857 GCA_013400775.1 Chaetops frenatus
CCTGGTGCATCAAGGCCATTTCTTCTTGTCCTGTTGCTTGTTACCTGGAAGAAGAGACTGACACCCACCTAACTGCAGCTTCCTTTCAGGTAGTTTTAGGAAGCAATGAGGTCTCTCCTGAGCCTTGTTTTCTCCAGGTTAAACACCCTCAGCTCCCTCAGCTGCTCTTTTTAACACTTGTGCTCTAGACCCTTCACCAGCTTCTTTTCCCTTCCCTGAACACGCTCCAGCACCTCAAACTCTTTCTTGTGAGGGGCTCAAAACTGAACACCAAATTTGACAAGCACCAGTACATTTCATCATCCAAAGACTGCATTGGACCTTGGCACTGTGCATTGCTCATCCACCCACACCCACAAAGGATTCCTGTACAAAAACAACCACCAAAACTCAACTTCCCCAAGGCAGTCATGTGTCATGACGGCACACAAGCTCTGCAGCTGGTTCTATTGCAGATGTGCCCCCATACACTGGCACCCAGTCCACGGCACTCCTACAAGGTAGTATGAAATGCAGGAAAAGGAAAGAAAGTGCACCTTCCCTCATCTTTTCTGGGCCAGACATGCTCCCAAACAGGAGCTCAAGGACTTGCACGAGTGCTGTACTTACATTCCTTTGCTCACATGACAATGGCATTACCAGACCACACTCACCTTTCAATTTCTTCTTTCCAAATTTTAATCCAAATAGAGACATCCCAAAACTTTATCTTAGTCCAACTCCATGGAACTTCTGCAAGAGAAAAGAGAAGGCAATTTACAACAAGAACAGCAGCATATACTTGTAATGCTATGTCCAAAAAATGTGGGAAACAAACTCCTAAGCACTGTGGCCAATAGCCACAGTTTGTCATCTAGAATGCTCTAAAATACAAAACAATCTTAGGTTTTCAGGTTGCACTGTATCAGTGGGCTACCATACCTTGGACATGCTGATCAATTCATCTCCTGACACGGCACAAAGAAGGGGCCAGTGGAGGAGAGACTGAAAAGGACATTCCCGCTACATTGGTGCTATAGGAAAATGAGAAAATGAGGCAGGGCTTGTACTTAAGGTACAGAGGAACTGCGTGTCTACCCAGAGCAGCCTCCTTGAGGAGGAGGAGGAAGCAGCGGGAAGCACTGGTTTCCTGTAAATCTGCCTCTGCTCAACATGTGCTGGCTCACACTATTGTCCATTGCTGGTCATCCTGCATGTTTGGGGCAGACTAGAATAAAATTTCTTCCCTGTTGGCTGCAAACTACCTGGCCCAGAAGCCTAAGGCCAAGCACCAGAAATGCAGTTAAGGCCCTGAATATATCCTGATAGGCAAAGCAATTGAGCATTAAAAAAAAAAAATCACATCAAAACCAGCTAGTAGTGAAACTTTGAGTGTCCCAATCAGGAGACAAGTTTATTTAAAGGAGCTGACGGTGATGTTGGTGCTGACAACCTAGAGGATCTGTGAACATGAGAAAAGCTGACATTGCTCTGACAGGAGACTGAATCAACAGAAACATTGTACCAGTTTCTTAAGCGGTCAGTGAGCCAAGCTGAGACACTTCAGAGAGTCACAATCTACCTAGAACAAGTTTTCTAGGTGACAGAATGTAGTTCTTGCACTTTATCCTATGCTACCTGTGCAGAGCCCAGGTGCCTAAGGAGACAGGCATAGCAAATATACCATATTTTGGAAACACTCACAGGTAAACACAGCCTATGCCACTGCCCAAATGCAAGCCTGATAAAACACCACCAGTGCAAGCTTGTGCTTCATGTCTTTGCAGAACATAAAGGTAAACTTGAAGGAAAACGCTACAAACTGCCCCAGATCCTCCAGCAAAGCTATATTTAGCAGCTACAGTTGCATGAGCCTGAATTGAGCAAAGGGTTTGAGACCCTCTCTGTGCCCACTCTTTGGAAGAGATCCTTTCTCTCTTCATTCATCCAATTGTTTCTGCTCGTTGTGACAAATGCTTTGGCAACATGCCTTCCCAGAACTTCTCCGCCCGTGAAGCCAAACCACTTACAGTTAAAATATGCAATGTCACAACCTAAAGCTTTCTTGACCCTGCTGACCAAACTTGCTTTCCATCCCTGATCCAAGTCTATCCCTTTTAACATATTTCTTCCCTGTTTTAGAAATACTCTTATGTCTTACAAAACCCTACTAACTAGGAGAGAGAGGTCCCCATAAGATGGTGGGAAGAGTGAGGCACACTCCCCACACACACTGAGGTAAAGACCTCAGATTTCCTAAAGCACCAGGAGCCACAGATCTGATAATCACTAATCTAGTAATCCTGGCAGCACAAGGATGCAAAAGGTTGACTGGTTGTAATCAGAATATTGATGATTATATGATCCATATGAACTCTGGATGTCGATGTATTTGCACAACATTTTAGAAACATAAGGCACTGTTCACACTGTCAGCACAAATATGCAAAAGGTTAACTGATTATAATCATCATATTGATGATTACATGACCCATATGAACCCTGGATCCTCCTGTATTTTTTAAACGTTTTAGAAAAACAATCCTCAGCTACCAAACCTCCTCCAGAGGACATTCGTACTCAATGGACAAGGCATATAATTTCAGCAGAGGGTGAAAAGAGGATGTTTATATTTTTGGGGGAGCAGAGAAGAGAAGGTGGTTATAAGCTTTCTTTCAGCAATAATAACATGAAACACACAACAGAGTTTCACGTCTTCCAAATAAAAGCCTGAAACTTCCTTCGAAACTGACACATGGCTTTTGTTAATTACTGTGATTCTTGAACCCTGATTTCTGGTGGGACTGCAGCATGACAAGAAGACTGAAACAATACAGTGTTTTGCTATGGAAGGCATGTAGTTTCCACAGCTTCTCAGTGTGTTAAATTGGGATTGCATTCACTGAACATCCTCACTCTGCAGTAAATTGAAGTTACCATCATGGCCAGCACAAATACCCTTATACATTTCCAATTCCCACAAAATTTTGCCATTTAGGGCAGATGTGGGAGATAACTTTGCCACATCCATTTGTACCAATTACCTCTCTGGTACGTCATTTCCACCACACAGACTTGGCATACCTGCTCACTTAGTTAAATCCCAGGACTTATGTATGAATCCTTCCCAAGCTGACCTGATCCTTTAGGCAAAACTCAGTTCCTGACTTGCCCAAACCACAATATAATTTGAGAATGTGTCAGTATTCAATGGGCACATAGGCGATGGCATTAAAGGTTGGACACACCCCTATTGCACTGAGGTGTACCCTTTATTTTCATAATATTGCAAATATTTTCCTTTACTGCTTTGTTATTGTCTCACACATGTAATCCCCATACTTCTTACTGAGGAAAGCCACTCTCATGAGGGCTGTAGCTTCTGTGCAAGGCTGCCTGCTCACACCCCCTCTGTGACAGTACACTGTCACACTTCCAGGTGTCTGTTTTCAGTCTGAGAGTTCACTGATCACCAGCTGCCAGTGAGAAAAGAAACACAAGCAAGTAATGGTGAAGTTGTCCCCTTTGGTGGAGCAACAGGTACTGCTCCCGTTTGTCTCACTTACCACAGCTAGTGTGGACAGATGTGCTCTCTTGGCTGACCTTGGCTCTTCCTGTCTTTCAGTCCCAGGTCTTTTTTCTTGGGTTATTTTAGACTCTCAATTCTACCTGCGTGGTCCAACATCTTTGAACCTGTATTTATCAACAACCTCCCTCAGGGTATTTTTTTCCCCCACAGATTTAACGTGTAATCGAAATTCATGCCCCTGTTCAGAGTCCTTTACTTTTCTCTTTTTAAAATCTGAGAATCAGTTTCCCATCCAAATTTGCAATGATGGGTCAACAGCCTCCTATTCATTCACATTAATTTTTAATTACAGTTTTAATTTCTCTTTATGCTTTCCATGAAAAAGAATTATCGGGGAAAAAAACCTTTTATTTCATTTGTTGTGTCACAACTTACAGTTAAGTACTTTTCAAATTTTGGTAGGACAATTTCATAGCCTTCTTTTCCTGAGTTAATTAAAAACCCATAAACACATAAAAAAAACATTCTACAGTCAGAAAAAAAGGCAATTTCCTGTTTGTCTTAATTTTCCCTGGCACCAGCTATGGTCAGGCAAAGTGAAGTGCTGCTTCAGTCTCCTCTAGTTGCTTTCCATAATCTGTGTCAGTCCTTCTGGACTCTCTGTTGTTGTCATTCCATTTTCTACTTGATTATTTTTGGATTTTCTTCATTTCTTTTTACCCCAGGTATTCTGCACTGTTCAATAATCAAGTGGGCCTCAGAGAGTATTTGAGCACTCATGCAGGTCCAGCCCCTCAGCTGAACAGGACACATGTTGCTTCCCCATGTTTTCAGGGCCTATGGCAGAAATTATTTCAAGTTCAAATTCCCAGTTCTTCAGTTACAGGGAACTGGGGGTATAAGCTACAAATAAATTACCCCCTCTCACTATAGAACCCTTTTGTACCTTCAGGGCTCTATGAACTGCCTCTCCATTGCTTACCCGTCTGCAGAGACAATGCACCTGCTTTATGGCTACTGACAGTTTGATCGTGGGCTCTGGCTATTTCAATATCCACAACAAGAAGCTGCTTTGACAGGTCTTGAACAGGGAAGTGATGTTTTCTCACAAACCAAATTCTGCCTTATTTAAGAGAGACAGAAGACAGATGGGCCAAGGCAATCCCAAGTAAAGGCTGTGCAGAGAATGGATTGGGAGAGCTGCTCATGAGGACTTGGGGGTGCTGTGGGTGAGAGGCTGGACATGCCCCAGCCATGGCACTCCCAGCCCAGAGAGCCAAACGTGTCCTGGGCTGCATCCAGAGCCCCGTGGGCAGCAGGGCAGGGAGGGGATTCTGCCCCTCTGCTCTGCTCTGCTCTGCTGAGACCCACCTGGAGCTCTGCATCCAGAGATGGTGTCCCAGCACAGGAGGGACAGGGACCTGCTGGAGTCAGCCCAGAGGAGGCCACCAAGGTGATAAAAAGGGCTGGAGCACCTTTGCTATGGAGACAGGCTGAGAGAATAGGGGTTATTTAGCCTGGAGAAGGGAAGGCTTTGGTGAGATCCTAGAACAAATTTCATTACTTAGGCTCCAATAGAAATTGAGAGATACTTTTGGCAAGGCATGTAATGCCAGGACAAGGGTGAATGCCTTCAACTGAAAGAGAGTAGGTTTAGATTAGGTATTAGGAAGAAATTCTTTACTGTGAGGGTGGTGAGACACTGGTACAGGCTGCCCAGAGAAGCTGCGGGTGCTCCATCCCTGGAAATGCTCAAGGCCAGGCTGGATGGAACTCTGAGCAACCAGGTCTAATGAAAGGTGTCCCTGCCCATGGCAGGTGAGTTGCAATGGGATGATCTTTAAGGTCCCTTCCAACCCAAACCATTCCACAGTTCAATGATTTGGCTCGAGAACATACCTGCAAAGCTCCTCCTGCATGAGGGGCAAGTTGCAATGAGCTACAACGTGGAATTTGCAAAGGTTCACTGAGGGCTGTACTGCAAACTGCAGGTGGAGGGAGGCATTTTCCACCACCACAGTCTTGAGTGGCAAAATGAGAAAAGATATCCAGAACCTGGATGAATGCAGAGCAGATGTTGTGGATGGAAAATACGCCTCGTTTCTTGGCCCTGTTTCTCTGGACAAAGCTATATGATACATCAAATTCAATGACAAATATGAATTAGAATATACTTGGTGTCTCTGCTCCTATCACTTCATTCCCAGACTCAGTGAAGTGATCCATGTTAAATACAATCATTTTTGGGAGGGTTATTTTAATCCAGATCATGGGGTGTAGTTCAGTACAGACTGAAATTTCTGCCCAAGCAGTGGTTGTATCAGATGGGAGGGGGCAGAGAAATGTGTACAAGAAGCAAGCACCCAGAAATGAGGGGAATTAGTCAGAAGAATTAAGATTTCTCCAGTCAGTTTTGGCACCAAATATCCTGTGGTATGTATACACACAAAAACATTTAAACAACCCTGTGCAGATACAAATTCAGAAAGCACATCATGCCTCCACTCACCTTTTCAGGTCAGGCAACTTTTGCATGGAATTTTAGGTTGTTTTTTTTTTTAATTTGTGTTTAGATGATGTAACAATCACAAACACCCACATGTCTTAGAATTCTATTATTTTTCAGGCTAAATTAATAAATATCCAACCAATAACTCAACATATGCAAAAACAGATCTCAAGCACTGAGGATCGTGACAGGAAAATGTTGAACACTTCTTGTTCCCACTACTCATTTACTCTTTGTGGAGTAATGATGATAAATACGAGATCTAAGTCCCTAAATTTTGAACATGTGTCACTTTACACTGGATTTGGAGGCACACCTGAAAAAATATCAAGGATTTAAAATACATCAGGTCCTCAACCTCCCTGTTTTATCCATGCTTTTGTTGCCACATGTCATATGCTGGAGCTGGGCAGTCACATTCACTCACAGGTATTGCAGAGGAAGGACGTCACAGTGCAGGGTTTGCCAAGGCTCTGGGGAGAGCAGCGTGAAGGCCTGGCACACCTGGCACAAACTGACCTTGCCATGTGCCACACGAAGGCGTGTTTGGCAAGGGGCCCCTTCGAACTACAGCTGTACTAACTGTTTCAGTCAAATTTGTCAAATTTTGGTTCCAAAGAGAACAGTGCATTTGCTTTTCCCCATCAAAAGCAGAAGTAAAAACTTCAGCCATTAGAAGTAATTAGTACTAATCATCTTTTAGCACTGAAACACGTTACTATTTGCATTTCTCCGCCCCTCCTTACATCCTCTCGTGTTTAAATACCTCAAGAGCAAAACAGGGAATAGCATGTGTTGTACCACTCCCTGCTTTGCAAACATAGAAAGTGAGCTGCAGTGTGGACAGCCAGAATGTGTGTTTTGAATGCAAAAACTACTCTTTTTCAGGACTGACATCAGACTTGGCAGAATCAAAACCTGGAATAAATTTAAGGCACTCTACGTGGTCACTCCTGGCATCAGGGTTTACAAAAGTAGTGTAGCCTCTGGTTTAAATCTACTGACTCGGTGCAAGGAGTTTTAAAGTGTCCCTGAAACCTCCCTGCTTTTTCCATACCTGAAGAGGTATCCTGGATGAGGTGAGCCAGCCCCACAGCTATTTTCTGGTGCTGTTCCAATCTATATCTACAGAAACCCATGAAACTTTGCGTTCCCACCCCTACACTCCAATGTGCCAATGCAATTAGCTGTAATTGCTGGGAAACAGGCTCAGTCTGTTATCTGCCACGTCTTAAAGTAATGATCCAACATCCTCCATCTGTCTTCATTAAAACACTCTTTAAACTGACACCAGGATGGCAGTCAAAAAACTGCATTCAGCTCCTCTGGGTAAGTTAGTTGCAACGACGCTCAAGTTACGGACCGACAGCTGTGGCGGAGCGGGTTCCCAAAGAGAAACGCAGTCCGATCCCTCTGAAACAAACAATAGCAGCTTCCCCGGGCGGCTGCTGCTGCTCCTGCTGCTGCTGCCGCTGCTGCTTGGAATCATGCACAGCTCAGCTCACTCCACCCAGCCGACTCTCAGCTCGCCCGCAGGAAAAGCTCAACCCCGAGCGCTTTGATTAACCTTAGCAAAACTCTTGGGTCTGAAAAAAAACCCCACAAATTTTCTGCCCCGTCCCCGCAACCGGCAGGAAAAACAAGAGAGCGGAAGGAAAGCATTGAATCTTACCCTTGAAGGCTTGTAAAAGTCACAGCAACAAAGTTGCTGCCCTCCATAGCACTCCGGTACACTCCTCTCTTCTCATTTACACGCAGCTTTATCCCCTCCCAAGACCGACGGCTTCGCTGGCAGTGGCAGAGCCAGGATATTCACCTAAGGACGCAAACCTTATCTGCGCTGTGAGATGGGCATCGCGTGTCCTCTCCGACACCCTTAAAATCCGCCGCTGACTCGCTCTGACATACAACGTCCCGGCAACTACACTTACTACAAGTTCCCTACTTCTTACTTCAGTCACTGGGCTTGGCTCCTTGCCAAAGTGTGGGTTTTTTTTTTTTCCCTCCCCTTTGCTTTTTTTTATATTCTGTTTCCTGTAGAGAGGGAGAGTGTAGTAGTTCCCTTAAAAATAAAATGCTTCAGTGCTACAAACTGTGGAAGAGTAAAGCAGAAAAGCACAGCACCTAGACTTGGGGGACCCCAATTAACTCCAGAGGCAACAGCTGCTGGCTTTACTTACCTCCTGCCGACGCGGAAGCTTTCAAAGAGAAAGCAAGGGAGTAAAAGAGTCCAACATATCAAATTGCTTTCAAAAAGGATGAACTTGGGAAGGGACCCATTTCTTAGCAGCAGCCCCTCTCTCTGTGCCCGTAACACTGGAGTTGGTCAGGACTCCTTAAACCCAGAGACGCAGTCCTACAAGCTGATCCCAAGGCTCCACCTCACCCACTTTCCAAAGCTCTGAGTAGCAAAAACTGCAGAGAAAAGCCTCATAGAGCACAATTGCATAAGTCAACCACAGAGCTTCCTCCAGCCAGCCAGAGGATTGCTGTGGCGCCGAATTGCTTGCTCATCCCAAGAGCATGACCGTCCCTTGCCCCCTGGGACACCTGCCTGACCTCCCTGTGGTGACAGGGACCCTCCTCACCAGAACCCCTCAGCACTCTCATGAGCCTTCCACCCTTCCCACCCACCTTCCCACCTTCGACAAAAAAACATTCACTTTTTTTCCCAAGTTGTGGGACCCTTCACAATACAGTGCCCTCCTATATATGCCAGTCCCCCAGCATTTTACCTGCCAGGTGCTTTAATCTCCTGACCAAAACTTGGGCAACTACAACTTTAATCTACTTCTAGCTTCCCTATACCTGGGGATAGCAATTATTTTTAGAGCACGACCTTCTTTACATAGTCTTGTTCACAGTAATGTCTGCCAGGAATACCTCCATATATTGTGACAACACAAGAATCTTTAACATTTCTATGTGTATTTGTGTCTGTTTTTTTCCTTCAACTTACCAGTTTTCCTACTGGGAAATTCATGAACACTGTTAAAGTAATTTCATACCTACCTACTTGAATGCATTAATCAGCTGATTAATTATAGTAACACAAGAGTCAAGGCTTTCCGAAAGAGTGATTTCTACACAGTGAAATATTCTGGAGTCAAGAGGAAAGGTATGGAGAACTCTGGAAGCTGCAGTGGCAGTACTCCAGTGCTGGTCATGAAGATTGAGGAACAGGGTGACAATGAAGAGGACACTTAAGCACCGAAAGCAATTTCTGAACAAAGAGCAGGAGTCTGTGTCCTTCGCTATGCCTTCAGGGTTACTCCAAGCTACACCAACATGAGACAAGGCTCACTGAACTGACTTCCTAATTCAAACACACATTCAAACAGCTAACATGGGACGTGGCACACAGGACTGATCTCCTGAAGATCCAGGTCATTTTCAGATGATTATGACCTTGACAGCATCTAACTGGAGAAGAAATTCCCCCTGAACTAGCCATTTCTCATGTTCTCACCACCCACATCTCATTCCAACAGCAGCAGCCCAAGTATCACATTTTTTTCCTGCAAGCAAAAGTACAAGGATCTGGATTAATTTCAGTCCTTCTACATATTTGGAGAACCCCTTGGTTTTGCCTCATTCTGGAGTTTTCCTCTTTCTTATAACTTTCATCTGCTTTTCTTCATGACATTTTAATACGTTGGTTGATGACGAGTCATTCTACACTACTCCTACTTTCTTTGCTGCTGCCTTTATTATACTTGCTTGTTACCACTTTAACTTCGGCCACAGTTATGTCTTCCTTCCTAGAGTTAGGTTTGTCTCCTTCCTTTGACACACAAGTGGAACCAACCATAAAGTCACTCAGCCTTGGGCCTTGTTTAGACTTCAAAATAGCTAAGAGTTTAGTAGGCTGTTTTATGATTTTTCTTGGCAGTGAACTCCACCTCACATACATTGGCCATGACTTTTTCCCTCAGCTATGCTTTCCTTGTGAACCTGGTCACGCAGGGAAGCTTAACACACATGGAAGCACTCGAAGAGCAGGAGTGACTCAGGGTTATGAACTCAGCTCTGAGTTCTCCTGTCCTTGCCTTACACTTTGTTCCCTGGATAGCATCTTCCCAATCGCCACACGATTCACATCCTCCTTTGCAGATTCCCAAACGCGCCAGGGAGCACTGCTGCCTGCAGTGGCACTTGTCGAAATTTCAGTTTCTGTACAGAGGGTGTACATGTATGCTGGGTGTCTGAGTGTCCCCTGAAGCCAGCACGGTTTGGGCAGAGATTCAGAGATGCAACAGGGCAGTAGTGACTTGCCGTGATCCATAGTTGTGGGAAGAAGTTAAATCTGTAGCTTTTCCAGTAAACGAGCTGTCTTCTTGGCCAGGCAGGCCTCCTTCATACTGTGCTCCTTCACCTTTGAATCCTCCACTTTCCCAATGCCTGCTAGTCACAGAAGGCTAGCTAGAGTGGGATAGATTTAAATTCATGCCATTAAGACCTATCTGGTAAAATGACTTCCAGTCCTTTAGCCTCTGCAACATTTCAACTGTGATCAAGACGCAAAACTGAAGCCTCACTGACACTGCTTTAAAGGGTGCTCTGAGCCCCCTCTCCAGATTAGATTTGGTCTTCTTCCAAACAGCAAAGCTGTCAGAGTAAAGGATCATCTCTGGAGCACCCAAAACCCAGACATGTCTGGTGAGCTACTAAGGCTTTAAATGTCTTAATATGCCCTTGAGCAACTGTAGCAAACTAGAGGATAGGACAAAAACAGGAGAGAAGCACACGCTGGAGTATTCCACAATGTAGACTTAAACAAAATGTCAGTCCTTGAGAGAGTCTTCCCCTATGATATGCAGTTTTTAAAATTACTGTCATCTTGATGCTCTCCCAATGATCCAATATATTTCAGAAGGAGCACTGATGGTCTTTGCCCTTGCTCTCTTGTAATTGCAGTCTGCCTCTCCTGAACTGCAAGATTTGAAGCTTGACCTGCTCTACCATGGCACTCTGCAGATGAGTGATGGTACCACTCTCTGATGAGCCACACTGGGCTCATCCCCCACGCCCAGAGCCAGTGCAATCTCCAGGGATCATTTCCACCCACCCAACCTCATCTCCATCTCCCAGAACAGCACAAGTGCATTGCTCAGTTCCTAACCATGCCACTCACTGTTCCAGAAAAGCCTTTCTACATGGCACTGCAGGGCTTCCTCACAAACCCCCAAGGGTCAGCCTTAGATGACTGCATCTCCTCCCACAGCCTATGTTTTCCTTGTCCCAACTTTTCCCACTTGTCCTGACCAGGGAGGAGCTCCTTGTGTAGGGGAGGGATAAGTAGCCTACTTCACCGTGGGGACGCCTGGAAGACCTGTTGTAATGAGCACCTGCAATGGGTCTAAGGGGTCAGATGGACAACTTGTCCCAACTGGCTTTCCTATGAGAGGTTTTCTGTACCCTTTTCTTGTCAAAAGTCAGAGTAGGATGCATGAGAAATACAGGAGTGAAAGGAACAAATCAGGACATTATTGTCCACACCTTGGATATGAGAAAACTCTTTTAAAAATAGACTGTAAGGAGAAGATCCAAGTTGTAAATTGCTGTAGTCCGGGAAATACCAGCATAATCACAAAGTGAATAAGGAAAGACCAAGGGTCCCAAAATAGGCGGTATCACACGTGAAGTGCACTGGCAGTGTCCTTGATCTCTGTGGAGGATGCGTAGCAGAGGAAACTGTACAACTGCAGACCACAGCTCTGCAGAGGAAGGGAAAACTAAATCCTGCATCTTCCTGTTACCATAACCTGCCTGTGGGTGGAAAATGAAATGGGAGAGGAAGGTAATGTTATCAAGTGACCAGTTGTTCTCAGGGCTGTCCTTGACTTTTGGGAGCTACTCCTCTCAACTCATTTCCCTGCTACTCCAAGGAATTCCAAAATTTGAAGGGATGCTCTGGATTCCCACCTGTATGCATCCTTCTCTCCGGGTATAATCTGAGGTGTGCAGCTCTAGTGCTGCAGGTTCATACAGAAGTATTCCCATACTTCACCAGTTACTCCAGAAGCTGTGAGCTGTCCCAGTACATGCCACATGGAAAAGGTCAGAAAATAGCTTCTGTGAGTGAATGTGGAATAATCTGAGTCACACTGATCAGGATACGGTGGAGTGCCACTTACCTTCAGCAGGGAAGGAAGGGTGTGTGGGTAGAGATGCCTTTCCTCCACCAATGCTCCTTGCCCACTATTCCAGGCCCTTAACAAACAACGGCCAGCTACGGAAAATCATGAGAAATCAAAAAAGGCCCAGAGTCATGTCTTTAAAAAGAAAGCAACAACTTGTTCTGGCAACTATTGAGCCCATCTGCCTGGCACCAACCCTAGAAATGTGATACTGTCTGATGTTTTAAAACAGAAATTGAAATAATGTTTCTCAGGTGTCACCTTTGCAGCCCACAGGAGATGGATCAGAGCCGAACACATTTTGGTCAAAAAAACCTGGTTCAGATGCTCAGATTACCCTGAAGGGCAGAACTGCAGAAAAAAAGAGTCAATTCTGCGGGGAACAAGGCCCAAGGCTTATTCATTTCTGAGTCCAATTCCCACCAGACTTGGGATCTTGTGTTTACAAACTCCCTAGTGGCCAAAAATTTCACTCCTGTTGTAGGGAAGATGCTGTTGCAAGGAGAGAAGTCTCCTGGGTACCTAATATATTCTCTGTGATCCTGTGAGAAACTGAGTGGTTTGATGGACACAGATACTGGTGGGAGCTGGTGGAGATCCTCCTGTCTCAATATTACGTTCCTGGAATAAAAATCTGTGTCTCTGCCTTTGCCCACAACACTGCACATGCCAGACTGCACCGGCAAAGCGCGGGGATGAATCAGCTGCTGCAGCAAACCCCAGAGGTGTCCACACTGTATTTAACACATATTTCCTAATCATCACCAGTGAAAAAGAGGGGAATCCCGGGGGGATGCTTAGGAGGGCTCGTTAAAAGCTAATCACGCGAATGTGAATAGAAAAAAAATAATAATAATAATCAACAGCCGAGGGCAAAGCGGCAGCCCAGCTCGTTAGAGCCTCTGACAGGAGTGCCCTTTGTAACAGGGGTGTTGCACAAGGCCCATGGCCGCTACTGGCAAGGCAATAGCTGCCACAAACACCCATGCCGCGTGTGGTGACAATTCAGGCACTGTCACTTGCCCACTCCTCAGATACACATCAAAAAACCTAGCTCAAAAAAACACCGAGGAATTAGGATGCCCCTCAGTGAGGCCCCCGTGGCTGAACATACAAAGGAGGAAATCCAACCCATGCCAAGCCTCCGCATTTTACAGAGACTTCCCACAATCTTCCACACTTTTCTGCACTAGGTATGTGTGGAAAGGATGGGAAGTCCCTGGATCTGTATGGAGTAGATTCCTTCTGCATTCCCTACAGCATCAGCCAAGAGATCTGGGATTTATTTCTTAAGATCCTTCATGGTTTTCCTTACATATAGCTCTAAGGTCAATTATCCATCCCATGAAAGACTTAGTGGTGTTCTGAGAGAATTCCTCTAAATAGCATGTCACATCCACTATGCTCATAAGCATTTTAACCATAATTCTAAATTGAACATACTGTATGCATGTATATCTCTGCCATCTCTTTTCCAGGTTACAGTCATATCTATCCTGCCAGGAAAAATATGGAGGCAACTGCTGACTTCCACAAAATTACTCCTAGTATCAAATGATCTTTTTTATATTTTTTAGTATTATTTACTGAATTAAATGTTCAAAGCCTGACTAGATTAACCTGGTGGAAGGTGTTCTGTCCACGGCAGGGGGTTGGAGCTAAGATGGTCTTTAAGGTCCCTTAAACACAAATCATTCTACAATTTCATAATTAGGTCTTTATTATATTATTATAATTTTTGATGGCTAGATCATGATAAGCTGGCCCACTTCAGAGAGGTGAGAGGGCCTTGGGGGGTGACCAACTGATGTTCAGTTTAGGGATGTGCAGCAGGACCAGCCTTCCATCAAGGCAGGATCCCAAAAGGGGATGTGAGCACACCGGAGCATAATATTCTAGTGCTACAGTAATTTGTAGTGCTGATGACTGCGACTGAGTGGCTTCTTGACCTGTGAAAACTCAGGTTCTGTGAGTTTTGAGAAGAACAAGGAAGCCCCTGCCTTGTTGCAAAGGAGCATGCTCTGGAAAAAAAAATAGGCATCATATAAAACAAGGCCCAGAGAGCCTAACATATTGAGAAGAGAAATCTTGGCTCCCTTCTGGATCATCAAACTTCAGGTAATTAACCAATGATCTAAAATATCTGTGCTAATACAATATGACATAAATAAGCACAAACAAATTTATTTTCCTGGATATTTCCCCAACAAAACAGCATGACATTTTAATCAACAGTTTGCACTTCAATTGCAGCACTACCTTGGCAGTAAATTACCCATATATATCCGCAGCTCTGCCATCACGGCCACAGCACATGCCAGATCCCAGCAATGCTAGCCTTTGCTTTTATTCAGTGCAAGTTTAATTTATGTTATATTGTTCCTGCATCTGTTCTCCAGATATTTAACAGAAGTGTATGTTCCTTTCCACTTGCATGGCTGAGAGCAAAGGACATACATTATTCCCATCTCCATGCTCGTGGACAGTCAGCGTTTAGGCAGTGAATTCCTGTTAACTGAGATAGAAGTTGTGCATTTGAATCCCTCTGCAGCCTTATGAAAGAGAGGAACAACCTAATGGGTGCCTGGGACCTTCAGGATATGATGGCAGAGTTAAGAGGACATGCTCTTCCCCCAGCAGTTCAGGAGACCCTGAAGAAGACAGCAGCAGCTAAACCAGTGAGAAATGTGCAGTGCACACAGCCACAAGGATGCTGGGGGTACAACTCATTTGAGGTCAATCACTGCCATTTCTGCTGTTGGGGTATGATGCAGTATCACAGAAGATCCCTTTAAAATCAAGGAGATATCTAATAAGGGAAGTAGGCATTTAAATAAAACACCCTATTCCCAGTGTTACGATTTGTCATACCACTTCGTATTTTCATGTGCTGCTTTAGGGTTAATTAAGTTGTGAGCCCCATAAGAAGAGACAGCATTTGCTGTTTCTGATAGAGTGATCAAGGTTTTGTTGGTGTATCTTCAGAAGGCAGTGTCACACAGCCTCAAGTTGATAATGTGCTAATGAAGATACACAACAATTAAAAAAACACAATCAAAGACTCTGGGAGGTTTCACCAAAGGTTTCAGCAGTACTATGCAGCATATAATGCCTAGTCAGGAGAAATAAAGTAGTTTTCTTAACAAGGAAGTAAAAAACCCAAAAAAACCCATGGCCCTTTATCTTGGTGTGGCACTGAAGAATAAAAGCTCAACCATTTTTGATGCCTCCTCCCCATAAAGAGATAGATAATCTTTAGATAATCACAGGATATCCCAGCTTAAAATAATAGAAAGAGAGGTAGAAACTGCATGAGGATTAGTGCACACAATGAGAAACTGTGCTCTTAAGCAAAATCTTCAGGGTGTGTTTTGTTATTTTAGGTTCTTTTGGTGCTGTCTTCCATTATTTCCAAATCTGCATTTTTAGCTTTCTTAGCAGCCTTTTAATACCTAAAAGGAACCTGCAAGAACACTGGAGCGGGACTTTTGACAAAATCATGCAGTGATAGGACAAGTGGGAATGGCTTGAAGTTGAAAGAGAGTAGGTTTAGATTAGACATGGGGAAGAACTATTACTGTGAGGGCGGTAAGACACTATCACAGGTTGCCCAGAGAAGTTGTGGATGTCCCATCTCTGCAAGTGTTCAAAGCCAGGCTGGAACAACCTGGTCTGGTGGCAGGTGTGACTGGGCATGGTAGGGGGCCTGGAGATGTATGACTTTACAGTCCCTTCCAGCCTAAACCATTCTGTGATTCTATGATTATAACCTTGAATCTTGGCAAAGACAACATGTTCCTCGTTCCAGATGTGTCACATCTCAAAAGCAGAGCTATGCAACGCTCTGTCTGTGGCCCAGCTCCACACTGGGCTGCTGGTATCCCCCATGCCCAGATGCCCATGCAGCTACTTAGGCTGGTTTGACAGCAAATATTCACAGGGCTGGAGTTAAGCAGAAATGTCTTCTAAGGACTGTTAGTATCTGACCAAGTTCCCTGGGTGAAGCCGAGTACTAGAAAACACATGTAATCCCTAAATACTTTGTAAAAATGGTGTAATTAGAACAGAATAAATGCTTTGTGTCAGTAAACGAAAGTAAAATTTCTCTTAGAAAAACAAGATTGGATTAG
The DNA here is from genome assembly GCA_013400775.1 of Chaetops frenatus. NCBI lineage: Eukaryota > Metazoa > Chordata > Aves > Passeriformes > Picathartidae > Chaetops > Chaetops frenatus. The sequence goes on from VZTR01012056.1 coordinate 159,288, forward strand.
CTCCGGGGATGAGTGTGGTACAGAGGTGTAAACAGGTCAGACAGAGGTCTGAGTGTTTCTCTGGATGCCATCTGCTTAACAGGTGGTGTCTGAGCAGGCAAGGACTTGAACTTTTTCCTACAATCAGTTTGCTGTTTTGGCCATAGGAGAAAAAAACAGCATTAAACACAAAGGGGACAGTCAAAGGCAGTGTCCCAAGTGAGTTTGCAGAGCATATTTGGGAAGAGCATATTTACATTAGTCCAGCAAAAAAATGCTGAGAAAAATGTTGTTTGTAAACCAAATAAAGAAAAGCATAGTTTCCTGGCCAGTCGGTCTGCAGTACAACTTTTGAGCAAGGGTTGATCAGAAATGAAACTGGTGACACTCCAGAGAATGACAACCTCTGGCAAGCACACAAAGTCAAAAGTAGTGTCTGGTGTCCAGCTGGAGCTGTGAAATATCTCTAGCGTGTGGTGAAGTTGTGCTTAACACAGCTTTACCTTGAGACTCCCAAAAATGCCTGGGACATAAGACAACCATGCCAGTGAGGCATGAAATTTAAATAGACCAAACTGTATATTGCTTCGTTAATCAATACCTGATGTAGTGGAAAGTTTTTGGATGAATGGTTTCTTGGAAGCTTGTTTCGGTCTGCAGCTGATCCTGCAAGAGTTCTACAATTTTGTTCAGGTTTTTGATTTTTGTTTCAAGTCTTTTGCTTGTTAATGAAACAAGAAGAGGCCTCCATGGAGACTCTTACATCACATGAGGGAGAAGAATCAAGGAAAGAAGGAATGCAGTTATGGAGCTGTGAAGGCCAGGCAGCAGAGGCAAAAGGATTCACTTTAGGAGCATACCAGGATGAAGAGAAACAGCCCTAGAATTTAGACATAAAGACAAACCCAATTGCTTGATGGATAGAGCAGTAAGGAAAAGCACTGGAAACCAGTGCATTTAATGTGGGATGCTGGGGTATGCAGGTGGTGGAGCGTGGAGGTTCCTGAAAGGTACCTGGGAAGTCTGACAGACGCATTGAGGCATCAATTGTTATTGTAGCTGACAGAGCTGGAGAGGATGTTAATTGGAGTAGTCATGGTTTGCAGTGCCACAAATAAATATAAAGCAGCATCAGCATCAGTTTATGCTCACAGAACAGTTCCTACAAACTACAGCAGCTCAGGAAGAGAGGCACGTCGGTTTGGATGGCTTTGCTGTGGGGGAACAGCCTTTAGGATACAACCATCCCAGCCAGTGCAGAGGCAGAGCCCTCTGGAAAAAAAACACTCAGAGGACATGGCTTGAAGGGTGGAGGGGTCTAGAAGACAAGGGAGAGCAATCCTAATTGGAATGCAAGACATCTCTCTTGCAAACATGCATAAATTAAGCAAAACCATTGTTCTGACTCCCCTCACACCTGTACCGGTATCTTTTGTACTATTGTAAAGCCAAATCTACATATTTAACATGGGAAAGTAAACTAAGTCTTGTTTGTCCAAGAAGTGAAATGGCAGGTGGGGGAATGCATTGGCAACATTTCACAAGACAACCGGGAGTGTAAATTGCACACAGCAGCTCTTACTGAAGGGCAGGGAAAAGCAAGATTTTAATGTTAAACTTATGGGTACTCCAGATTCCCACAGAAAGTGCAGCCTGCAGTAGCTGCACATCTCAGTAAACTCAGACCCACCAGTACAACAGAGCAGGGGGGAAGTAATGGGTGAAAGAGTAACACTGAATTACCTATGGAGGCAGACAGGTAGCTGCACAGGCCCCTGTCAGGGGAAGGGAAAAGGAGTCTTGTTTATCTAGGGATCACAGTCCTGTCTACAGCCCTTTCACTGCTCCTGCTTGGAGCATGGCATTGGAAGCACTGGCAAAACTAGAGCATTCCACCTTTAAATTGTGAAAATCACCTTTAAGTATTTAAATATAGATGTAGATTAGGTATAGATCTACAGACTGGAGAGCAGAACTCACCTCTTGGACTTTTCCTGCTGTGTGAGTCTCAGGTACTCAGGTAGGTTTTCCTCCTTACCTCTACACCACTCTACATACATGCAAGAACCTAATCCTGCTCCTCCTGCAGCCACTGCTGAGCACATGCAAACATTTATGGGTCCCAGACTGGACCAATGAGTGTAAGGGGCTGGACAACTATGCAGACTAAACACTGCCAATCTAACTGTGTGGAAGCTGAGTCCAGAGTGTCCCTCTAACACAGACAGCCGACTGCCTGGTCATAACCCAGGCATCTGTCCTCTCTGATAGATCCAAACTGTTCCCAGTGAAACTGGGACCATGTTTCCTGGTTTTTTTGAAGAGAGCTATACTGTCACTAAGCAGCATGATTTACTGTGATACGAGCCAATTAGCCTACATCTTTGTTTCCTTCCTTCCTTCCAGTGATTTTTGTTTGGCTTAAGCCTGGAGTACTGACTTTCGGTAACTCAAAACTATGTGTAGGTCATGTATAAGCTAACACCTAGAACCAAAGCTAAAGAGCAGTAAGTCACACATTTGACTAAGTAGAGATACAGAAGGAGCTTTAATCACTAAGAAAAATAAGCCGTCCACTGAAAAGGAAGTAAACAGTTACTTCAGTACTGTGAATTGCAGTGTTGCCTTTCTCTGATGCTTTGCAACCAAGTCAATACTGAGAAATAAAGAGAGTGCCTCTTATCACCAGTAACACGGCCTTAACCTTTGCTTTCAGTACTGTTTTTGAAGTAATTTAACATTTGCAGAGTTAGGGATCGCTGCAAGTTTGCTTTAGCTAAAAACAAAAAGGTTCCTTCCCCCACGGCCCCGTTTAGCAAAATCTCCTTCTGGCTTTCATGGGACTTCTTTTGCCTGTGTCAGGATTGCTGAATAATCATGGGCAGAGAGAGAAGAGCAATGCTTTGTGGTGAAAATCCTCCTTCAATACATGCTAGAGTGTATGACTCCTGGGATGAGAGTCAAAATAGTACCAGATGTGAGGAAGCATTGGAGGATTGAGTACATCAGATAAGCAAGGATTTGGGGGGAAGGGGTGATTTTTCTTAGTAGTACAGAAGATGTGTTTCCTCTAGGAAAGACTTCGCAAAGTCCTTGGCTATCCATGAGTTGACTTTGCAGTGTGTCACACACTGGCTTAATGAAACAAAAATAACTATGCCAAGAAAAGACTGTCCAGAAGAAAGCTTAACGCTGTGATTTCTATATAAGGGACTTAAGTGGTACAAATGCTTCATCCCAGCCTCATACCCTCCAGTTTTAAAGGCAGTGACACCATTTATCACTTAGCGAACGACAGACCAGAAAACAACTTGCTAGTTGGCCCATCTACCAGTTTGAGAGAGAGCACATCTCCTCCAGAGACAGTCAGTTCCAATGCAAACCCCTTCATGATGGAGGCCTGTGTTTCATGTCTTTATTGTTAAATGAAAATGCAATTGCCAAGAATGGTGATAGGAACAACTCAGAGCACCTTTCACAGAGAAGGAGAAGCCCAGCTCTCCCTTCCGAAATTTAGAGAGAGAGAGAGAGAGAAGAGGGGCCTGGATCCAAAACCAGTAAAATTAATCTGTGCTTTCCCACCAATTTTGGAGAGCTTTGCCAAAGCCGTGCTGCAGTGGGCCCAGCTTGCTGTACTTTTGAGTATTGCTGACATACTGGGGCTGGCACTACAAACAGAAAACTTTGACACCAGGCTTATTATTGAGAACTAATATTTACAGATGCAGTAATAACCCGCTATGGAGGGGAAAAAAAAAAAAAAAAGGCAAGAGCAAAAAAAGGCGCTGAAATCTAGGCTTCAGTGCAAGTTTTTACATTTTTGTATTCGAAGGAGAAATAAAGAAATTGTCCTACCTGGCTGTTCTGTGTCTTGTCTTCAAGCTGGAGCTGTTTGTCACGACGAACAGAAGGGATTGTTTCCAGCACCATGCGAAGAGCCGCAGTTTGTTTTAAGCTCCCTGGACGGTCCCCCCGCAGGGCAGGCCAGGCTTCTCCCCAGCTGGGAGGGCAGGCGAGGCTGGCGAGGCAACGCCACGCTTTTTCCAGGATCCAAACCCGTGCAGGGGCACGCCGAACGCGATCCAGGAGTTACAGGATGTCGCGGTGTGCTCCGTGCCCTCGATAAGGACGGCGAGGGGAAAGGCAAAGTTCCCGAGGCTGTGGGTGGAACGTGGCGCCGTGTAGCCCTGAGCAAATAAAAACCGAGTGATCCTTGGACTCGGGTGTGACACCAGGTATTACAAAGGTTTATATACCATAGGGAGGACTCTGGATTTCATCTCGGAGAAAGGCAGCCTAAAAACCCGGTGGTGCACCCTGCTTGCAGCTACAGCAACAGCTTTGAGACCTTGAGCTCAACTTTCGGCAGTCGGCAGATTTGTCTGCTTGGACAGCACTCAGATGGGAGAATTTCAATCACAAAATATATTCTTTCTTACAGGTCAGACATTTCACTGCCTCCCATTAGGACGTATAAAATGCATTCAGCTTCTGTGGGATAGCTGCTTGTTTGGGGAGTTTATGGCGCCAAGTACAACAGGATCCTGATTCATCTTTCTGGATTCCATAGTTATGAGAAAAAAACACGTAGGTTCAGCTTTTGACACAGTTTTTTGTTTCAATGCCCTCTCCAGACTAAATAAAACGTTTACAAAGATAAATCTGAAGTAGAGAAGAGACAGAGCTGATCTAAAAAAGCCATCTAAGTACAACGGTGATAGGGTGCAATCTGAAAACTTGCGATAAAATTAAATTGTCTAAGTAATGACACCACTATTGCATACTTTCCTATAGTTTGATAATGCAAACTTCCAGTGCTAATTCACAAGCTTTGATTTACTCCTTTAAGGTCTTTTTTGCCACCTACTTTTAGGTTTAATGACACCTTCTTCCTGAAAAATTCCAAATTAGGGTCAGGTTCAAGTAGATAAAGATTTTTTTCAAAGAAACTTTTCTTTCTTTTTTTTTTAACATTCTTTGCGATATGCTAAGTTATTGAAGCAGAAGCCTTTCTAAAAGGTAATTCACACCTCCTTAACCACCTTATCTGTTTGGGGTTTTTTTGTTCTCTCTGTTCTTGGTTAATGAAAAGAAATTCATCAGTACCACTGTTCCCCGCAGCCTTTTTAAAAATGAATCTATTCTTTGGCTTTCAGAGCAGCAGATGGGATTGCAAACATAGCAGTGAAAGCTTACAATTTTATTTAAAGATCTCCCAGCAGATAATGGGCCATGGTTATGACTAATAGGGTCATGTGGACACAACCTAAAGAAGGAAGGATAGCAGCCCTGAAATGAGACTCAAATCCCCTCTCACATCTGTGACAGATCCTGGACAAGTCAATAAATGCTTCTCTTTCCTTATTCATAAAAGGGAATAATAATTCTTGACTTCATCAAGAGACCAAGTAAGAGACATTAGCAACTGCAAGGTGTTTAGAGACACACCAGTGATGTCTCAAAACATGAGAATTTCTAAGTCTCTTTCTTGTAACAAAGGCAAAGACCGTCCCAAAATCATGTTAAACACACTTTTTTTCCTCTCCCCAAAATGGGAATAATCACTTTTCTGTAGGGCACAAATGAATAAGCTCTTTTTCTGTTGACTTTCATGACTATTGTTTCATGATACTACTACTAGAATAGAAGGTCTTCTTAAGGGAAAAAGGTGACACAGAGTCCAGTAGAAATGACTGCCTCTCCTGTAAGCATTTTGCCTCCAAGCATTACAGCTATGAGTCAGCGAGCTGATAGGAAGTCTTCTACATAGCATTCAGAATTAGTCTTGGAGGATGTACGAAATTGCAATTCTTTCCTGTCTTTTCTGTTTTAGTCACTAAAGCAAAAATAACTTCAAATTAACAATGTTAATAATTTGGAACCGAGAGAACAGCTTTAGATTAATGTTTCTGTAGCATGAGAACTCCCTTGGTTTGGAGTTTAAAAGCTACTGTTTAAGAATGATGCAATTTTTAAGGGAAAAAGAAAGACATGCTGCTGCCTGATAAAAAGCCGTGTTGCAAGAACTGCTTACATGATATGCTCCTCCCTTAATGACCCTCAGCACTTTTCCAGAATATTTCTTCCAGAGCAGTTCCTTCAAAAGTCGTTGTCCCCTTTGCAAAATACAACGTTTTGGGGAGCATTTCCACTTTCTCCCATCTTGTGGTCTGTGGGTCGCACCAATAACCCCTTTCTCTCATGCTCTGTGAATTCAGTGTCTGTTAGTTCAGAGCTACTGAGGGAGTTTCTTCACCCTCAGTTTCTGCCTTAAAAATGTCCTGCTGTGCTCTGGCTTCCTCCTGTAGCTGTCATGTGCTGGGAAAGAGGCATGGCAATGGACAGACCTCTCGTGATTTCTTATGGACGCTCATCCTGCCAGCAATCAGCATGCCAGACATCCTGGGATAAGAAAGTTCAGAGTGATGCTGTGACAGGGAGTCACGCCTTGGTTAGCCAGGGGTTTTGCGACTCCTCAAAAATTTTGTAGTGAGCTATGCTTAGTTAGTTAAGGAATGTCTGACTGTGATTTTTAGCTGGTTTTGATTTAAGCGTGTGTTGGCTGGGTGTCAGTAGAAAACCCTGAGAAATCACCTCACTGCACCTGCAGAAAGGAACTCCATGGATCCATACCCCTTAGAGAACTTAAGCAATAGCTGAAGAACAAAATTCAGTAGAGAACTGTTTAATGGTTATCATATAACTAGAGATGTATTAAATGTCATAGAACAAGAAAGATATCTTAGAAAGTTAAGGAGTCAAAGGCCTATACACCCCAGAAAACTTGATTAATTTATTGCAGGTGCAGTAAAGGACCCACTTCATAAGCTTGAACACTCCAGAAAACTCAATCAATGGTAATGGTCTAACCAGGACAGCAAATTTAATAAAGTACTGTTAGCTGGATAAAATTTGGGTTATTCATTAAACAAAGATAGATGAGATATTCTGGCAGCAATTAAGAGAAATGAAACACTATACCACGACGCAGTACATTGGGCAGACTTTGGGGAGTGTCTATAAAAAAAATCTTGGATGTTACAGTGTATATAAATGCCTGAAAATTATTGTTTGTTTGAACATGCCTATGGTGAATAAATCCCCGATATATTCCCAATTTTGACTCAAACTTATTATTAGGAATGTTTGTCTAACAGATTTTTTCTGTTAGATTTAAAACTTTTTGTTTCAATTGGTAGACGAAGCAGCAGGTACTTGGGTTTGGCTCTCCTGCATATCCAAAAAGAGGGATATAATCTAATGGAAGAACAGGTCCTGAGACACAGAAGCATTCATCAGCCATACAATTTCAATCAACCTTTTAGGCAAGGACTATCCCTCCTTCCTTCCCTAAGTCTTGCCGTGCAGGTCACAAAGACCATACAGGTTATCAGATATACATTACTGAGCCTCTAAGAGGGTGTATTGGTTGGGTGTGAAGAGAAATGGACACTTTGATTTACAGACACCAAACCTCCGGCTGGTTTGGCACAGAGCTTCCTGCAAACAAAGAGAGGCTTCTACAAACCATCGGGGTGTTGGAAGCAATGCAACTTTTCACTTTTTATTCTGTCTCTCAAGGTAGGCTTGACTTGGCTTTGCCTTGGGGAAAGGAATTTTCTGTAGGTTTTTTTAGGAGATGTATCGTCAGTCTAAGGAGATGGGCTTAACACACCTACAGGCTGGGAGTAGCCCAAAGATACCCAGAAGGAAAAAGGGCCATTAGCGCAACATCAACGGAACATCAGTGGCCATCTACAAACATCTACCCTCAGATGCCGCCTCTGGCAGAGTTGGAGGCATCTGGTCCCGAAAAGACAAAGAAAATTGAAGAATGAAGATCTAATTAACGTCGGAGGCGAGGGGATTCGGATCCGGTGGGAAACTGAATACTGATGGTTGCTCACCTCTGGACCAATGACCTTTGAAACAGAGCATCTCTATGGGTTTTGACTGCATAAAGTTTGGGCGGAAATCCAGCAAAATAAATGTGTCATGGAATGATTCTCTTTGCATACCCAGGCTATGTGTGGATGAGATGAGTTCTGTGGTACATCCTGGCCAGAAAAATCTCCTGGCCAGAACAGAGTCATGCCTTGACTCGCTAACATTAAAAATGTTGTTGGAGGGTTCTTGTTTTTCCCGCAGTTTCGTGACAAGGGCAGTTTCACGGGACATCCACTTAAACGAAAAACCCATCCACAGAAGCTTCTGTTTGCCCTTATCATCAGACTCAGGAAAGAGAGGCAGAGGGGCTACCCTCTGCGTCAAGAGGTGGATTGAGCATGAAGAGCTGTCTTTGAAGAACAGTCACGAGCAAGCTGAAAGCCTGTGGGTAAGAATCAGGGGCCAAGGAAACAAAGGGAACCTTGTGGCTAGTGTTTACTACAGACCCTGATCAAGGGGAACCTGGTGCTAAAGGCTTCCTGCTCCAGCTACAGGAGTCATCACACTTGCAGGCTTTAGTCCTGCTGGGGGACTTCAACCTCATCATCTGCTGGAAAAGTAGCACAGGGAGCTGTAGGCAATCCAGGAAACTCCTGGAATGGAGGATAACTTCTTGAGCCAGGTAATAGACAGCCCTACCAGAGGGCATGTGATACTGGATCTGTTGGTGTCCAATGCAGAAAAGATAACTGGGGACATCAAGACTGGAGGCAGTGACCATGCATTGATGGAGCTTTAGTCCTGAGGGATGTGGTCAGGTGAAGAGTAAAGTTAGGCTCCTGAATGTTAGTAAAGCAGAGTTCCAGCTTTTCAGGGAGAACTCCTGGGACACTGCCCACAGGGACAAGGGATTGGAACAGAGCTGTCAGATCTTTAAGAACACTTCCCGTAAAGCACAAGAACTAGCAATTGCCAGGAGCTTGAAGTCAGGCAAAGAAGGGAAGAGACCAGCATGGCTGAGTAGAGAACTGCTGGTCAAACTAAAGGGAAAGCAAATTTACAGGCAGTAGAAGCAAGGGCAGTGAGTTGGGAAGAGTATGGAGACAAAGTACGGTTTTGCAGCAATGGCTTAAGGAAGGCCAAGGTAAAGCTGGAACTGAACATGGCAGGGCACACAAAGAAAAGCAGGAAGGGCTTCTACAGGTATATTAACCAGAAAAGGAAGGTCAAAGAAGGTGCAACCCCCCTGATGTCCCATGTACCTCTTTACCTGGACAAACGTGAGACCCTGCACCAGGGTCAGGGCAACCCCCGGTATCAGCACAGGCTGGGCATGAACAGACCCAGAGCAGCCCTGCCCAGCAGGACTTGGGGGTGCTGTGGGTGAGAGGCTGGACATGCCCTGGCCATGGCACTCCCAGCCCAGAGAGCCAAACGTGTCCTGGGCTGCATCCAGAGCCCCGTGGGCAGCAGGGCAGGGAGGGGATTCTGCCCCTCTGCTCTGCTCTGCTCTGCTGAGACCCACCTGGAGCTCTGCATCCAGAGATGGGGTCCCAGCACAGGAGGGACAGGGACCTGCTGGAGTCAGCCCAGAGGAGGCCACCAAGGTGATCAGAGGGCTGGAGCACCTCTGCTATGGAGACAGGCTGAGAGTGCTGGGATTGTTCCGCCTGGAAAAGAGAAGGCTTCAGGGTGACCTAATTGTGGCCTTCCAGTACCTGATGGGAGCCAATAAGAGAGATGAAGGGACGTTTTGCAAGGGCATATAGGAACAAGGGGGACAAGGGGGAATGGCTTCAAACTGAAAGAGAGTAGGTTTAGATTAGGTATTAGGAAGACATTCTTTACTGTGAGGGTTCTGAGGCACTGGCACGGGCTGCCCAGAGAAGCTGTGGGTGCCCCATCACTGCAAGTGTCCAAGGCCAGGCTGGATGGGGCTCTGAGCAACCTGGTCTAATGAAAGGTGTTCCTGCCCATGGCAGGGGAATTGGAAGAGGATGATCTTTAAGATCCCTTTCAACCCAAACCATTCTATGAATCTATGATCGGACTCACTGGCATGAAAGCAATCCCTACACAATGTAGTGAGAATTGGTGAGCTCTGGTTATGTCTGCTTGAAGTTATTGCCACACAAATCAGACACAAAGGCTTTCAACTTTTCTTTCTTTCTTTTTTTTTTTTTTAATTATCTTTTCAGCCACTGAGTTCAAAACAGGGTCTCACAATGGCTTGCACCATCACAATCCACGTCAGATGAACTGTGGTGCTGGGGTTAGGCAGAGGTTAACACCTTAAACCAGCATTATGACTGAAACCAGTGTGTCATGGGAGTGTGCCTTCACACGTGGCAGAAATAACAGCAATAGAAGGCTCCCAGTGGTGCCTACAACATGGGCCACAGCGTGGATGTTACTGAAATGAGGGAGGAACAAAGTATCTGCTGTTGAATATTCAGTGTGACCATTTACTGAGAACTATTCTATGAAGAATATTTGCAAAAAGGCAGTATTAACTTGCCTTCAAAGACATGACTTAAATCTCTGGAGGGAACTCCCATGTATATTCAGGACAGCTACCCAAACTCACTTACAGAATTTAGAAGTCTCCTACTGAGAAATATGCCAGCAGATGCTTCCTGACATTTAATGCTTAACATGTTATAATGGGGCTATAAACAGCCTTTCACTCTGAAACATATGAAGGAATAGCATAAGACCCCAGGGAGGGACAGCTCTGCAGAAATGGATTTGTTGTTCCTGATTAGGATTCAGACAGCCCTCCCTGGTGTTGTTAGTACTGGTTTGATTTGTTCTAAGCCATGTCAGATGTTTGTTGCACAAACAGACTCCCTGATGCTTTCATCATGATGGAAAATTAAAAATAAGAGGTGTTAAGTAAAGAACGGGTGCCACAATCTGAGTCTAAAAGCAGCACATGGCCATGTAGTCACTACAACCCACTGCTGTCATGAGAACTCCTGACCGAGGTTTCCAGTTTAACTTTTGCTATAGCGTGGTTGCCACCTTCCAGTGAATTTCAAGAAGATTCATGTTCCTACTTCCCTTTGGCCGCCGTGAAAAGTCTCAGTTTCCCAGCAGTTTGTGAGAATACCAGTGACATAACCTTCAAAGCAATAGTTTCTAAGGCTTCCAGAAAAACGGAGATTTTTCAGTAATGGCTGAATACCTGAAGAGAAACCTCTTGGCTCTCTGACCAGCAGTTAAATGTAGAGAACATTGCAAGAGGAGAGCACTAAAAGTCATGAGAGGCATGTGTATGAAATGGCAGCTAGACAACAGTAACAGAATAAAATCTGGCCCCAATAAAGGTGAAACTCAACCTCAGACAGGGGTCAACAGTGTGTTCAGAGCTCATTTTGTGAGAGGTAGGTCAAGTCTTGTGCAAGGTTTCTGCTCAGGTTCATCTCAGTTTTTCTGTGACTGAAATTAACATCATTAACATGATCCACAGCTAAGATAATCAGTGTGGTTCATAGGTAACATCATTAATGTGACAGGACTTTGAATTTACAACAGGACCATAAATTAGAATTTGACCCTACGCGCCTAACAGTGCAAACAAGGAAAAGATCACAATACTTGTTAAACTTGAAATTGTTTAGCACACATGAACTTCTACAATGAAAACACTTAAAATATTATTGCAAGTGACTGCTGACATATGTCTGTCTGGCATCATCTACCCTGAACCGGTCAGGGAACTCTAAAACATCAACACTGAGCACTGTTATTTAACGTATCTCATATGCAATTACAACAGTGTTCATTAAGAACAACACAGTGCATGCAGTTCTAACCCCCCACAAAAGCAGACTCAGACATACCAATACCCATTCTGGCAAAGGAGAAATTTTGGTGAAGGACTTCCAGAAGCATAATGGCTGACGTGTTTATAATAAAACATTAAAGCCACAACACTCCCTCAGCTTGACACGCAGAGCAGAGTACCTGATACTCAGTTTCACTTTGTGGAACAAGCTACTGAAGGCCATTTTCTGTCCCAGTTTAAGTCAGAAATGAAGCTAACATACTACGTGCTAACTGAGGATTGGCCAAAGGTTTTGTATTTTTCAGGCCAGGCGGCTGTTTCCAACCTGCTGTATGAGGCAGTCAGTGCCAAGGGCCCTCAGTGAAACTGCCCTGCAGCATCCACCATATGACAATATATCCCACTGTTCAAATTTCCCAGATTTCCTTTACTGAAAACCTTACATAGATTTTGGCTTTTCATTATTTGATGTGTCCCAAGAAGCGCTTGATGATGCCAAGACTCTGGAATATGTCTGAGGAGGAAAAACTAGGCAGGAATTATATTTTTCTAAGACTTTTCACATATTCCCATGTTCTGAGCATGTGAAGAGCTTTCTGTCTCCTCCCAGGACAATTTGAGTTAAGGCAATATCACAGACATACCTAAAAGCTTCTGTTTAACCCAGCAACATAATTTAGGCTTTTGAAAAATGTCACCTGACAAATAAGAACAAGAGAAATAATTTCAATATGGATAACCCCAAGTAGGGTTTAAATTGTCAAGGGAGTGAGTTAAACAATGATGATACCTTGTTAGCATCATTTCCCCTTTTCCCTACATGTTTTTGGAGTGCCTGTGTTCCTTGCATGCTGGGAACATTAAACGTTGAGAGATGCAAATTCAAAACCGCTGTGAAGATGTCTCTGATATCCCCCAGCTACAGAAGTAAACTTTTGGTTTAGCTTTGCAAAATCATCAAACTTCCTGCTCTCTCCCATCTCCTCTCAAGTAAAGATAAATGCTCACTATAATAGGTGCCCTACTTACCTAAGGCTTTGATCTCTCTCAACTCTCTGCTGGCAGATTTCTGGAGGAGCCCCAGCGTACGTGAATTTACAGCACAGTGAGCTGCTGCGCTTTCCAAGAGAGCTGGTTTCAGCACTGCGTCTGCAAGACTTCAAAGCAGAGGGGAAAGTTATTTTTCTACTTATCGCTCCAATTTCCCTCTCCACTGCCTCTGGACACTGTCAGTCCTAGGAGATCATAGAATGGCTTGGGTTGGATGTGTGACGTTTTCCGGGACAGTCTCTACGCTGAACTTCAATGAACCATATCCAAGGAGAAATATGGTCATGAGACACTTCGGGGTATTTTCTTATTTCCTTTCAGGAGTCAGAGTTTGAAATACTACCACTAGATACACTGCCCTTCGCTTCAGATGCACAAGCACACATTTATGTGCTATCTTTCACTTCGAAACAGCTACCTGAACCAGTAGGCAAGCATATGACTAAACCAGCACTCTCCTGCAATCTCATGGGGAAGAGGCTTAGACCTTGGCAAAGCACGGGCAGTTTTTTTGAGGGCTTGGATTCCTGCCCCTTCATTTAACTGCAGTGACCAGTTCACAAAGATTATGTCAGTTGGTCACCTGGGATCCTTTCCAGGTGTCCTGGCATAAATCATGGCTGCATACCAGCTCCTGCACTGCTGGGTATTGCCCTTACCTATAATCTCTCACCACCCTGAGAAACCATGGATGGTTCATGCCTGGAAATGTTCAAGGCCTGGCTGAATGGGGCTCTCAGCAACCTGGTCTAGTGGAAGGTGTCCCTGGCCAAGGCAGGGGGGCTGGAACAAGATGGTCTTTAAGGCCCCTTCCAACCCAAACCTTGCTGAGATTCTGTGATGACAGAGCTGCCCTTCCAGTTGTGCCTTCAGTTCTGGTGGCTGATTTCATGCCAAGCATTCAACACTCTGTGATTGCATGGCCTTTGGCACCGCTGCAGGCTGTCATGAAGAGCCAGAAAAGTCAGCCTGCCTGACAGTGTGAAAATTAACCAAAGTTTGGGTTATTCTTGTTAAAATAACACTTAGTGCTATTTTAACAATCACTATTTTACCAATGAGGACATATGTGTAGCAACACTCTATCATTTTATTTAAAGTATTTTTTTTCCCCAGAAAATCGTGATTTCTCATGATTTTCATCATATCTCATGAGCCTTTGTTCCAAGTTCTTTATTAATGAACTCATTGTGCTATACTGGAGCGATAGCCCTGCCAGACCTAGGTCCAGAGAAAATCAATACAATTAACCTGGCAGGGAGAAGCCTGTGCCTGGCTGGAATGGCAGCGGGCCAGCAAAAGCACAGCACTTGCGGGGCCTCATCTTTGTATGTCTGCACAGCCCTGGATTGTGCAGTATCAGCCTGCCCAGGGTAGGATCCTAAAAGGGGCAGGACCTTAAGCAATGGTGGAGGATGTGTTAATCCTGGCTGAAGGTCCTGAGCAGGCCAGGACTCAGGCATGCTGGAGTAGCTGGTATGTGGGAATTCTGCTTATAATGCCATGCTGTAGAGAAAATGGGGTTTGCTTTCCTGACACTGGACAATTTCAAAGGAAAATTTCACCCTCACCAAATACCCAGTGTCAGTGTTTCTAGCTCTGCTAAGTGGTCCATTACATAACTGCAAAACACCTGCTCCATGGAAATGACAAACCTGGGAGGCTATGGGGCCCCAAAGGCTTACCAGGGACCTCTCTAGACTGGGGGAGAAATCCACCTAGATCAAATCCATTCTCTAAAGGTGACAATTTATGGAAGAAATGAAAGCAAAATCTCTGCTGGAGGAAATTTTTCTTCCTAGATCTGTAGACCAGTGACTTGTTTCCCTTGGTCTTTTTTTTTTTTTTTTTTTTTTTTTTTTTTNTTTTTTTTTTTTGCAACACTTGAAAAAGGGGGAAATGAAAAAATATCTGGCTAGGTTTCCTATTCTGCAGAACTCTCTAGTAAGATCAGATGCTCTGAGAAACAGGCTGGGTGTAGATGAGAAGGTGGTAAGAACCCAAACCACTAATTGATTAAAATACCTCAGTTCTCAGAGGGCTGACCTGCTCATTACTGGCAATGGGATTAATTGAGAGGCCTCCCACAGGTAAGGTCTTTTCATGGAGAAAGCTTTACCTGGGACAGGAATGCCAAGGGAGCTTGGAAAGTTACTTGAAGACAAGCTGGGTGGAAACTCCCTGCATCTCCAGTCAACATGACCTGAAAGAATTCTTCTGCTTGATCCCAAATCCATTAACCAGGATGACCCTGGGAATTTGAGTGAGACCAGCCTGGCCCTGGTTCCAGCTGCAGGGAGCATGGCCAAGACATTGTGGAATTCAATACCTCCTAATGTCATTGCCAGGGGTGGAGAAAAGTGGCATTCACTTCCAGGAAGAGGGATGTTCCTTTCCAGTCAGGAGGAAGCCTGGGGTGGTGGGGAAGACATGGTTGTTATTTTGCTGTGGGCTTTCCATGTAAATTGTTTCTTTGTCACATACCTTTTGTTATTAATATCACTGTTACTGTTAATTTTCTTATCTGGTTGCTGTTTACAATGAATTTTTGCAATCTCTTTGTGTTTTGCGTTTTCAGCTGTATGGGGAGTGGAAGTGAGAGGCAGTGTGCTGGAGTTTTGTTTGTTTGTTTGTTTTGGTTTGTTTTTCATTTGTTTGGTGTTTCCTGGGGTGGGTTTTTGAGGTTTGTTTGTTTGTTTGTTTGTTTGTTTGTTTGTTTGTTTGTTTTAAAGCAGGACTACTAAATTGTAGAATACCATTCCTAAACCATGACATGCAGCAACCAAATGTTTCAGAAAAAGGAAGTTTTGAGGTGCCTATAAACCAGGGGAGGAATGTGTAAAATCAATCTCTGGTGCTTCACAGGAAAGATGGGAGAAGGAAACTTGTATTCAGTTTCAGCTTATTTCTGTCCAGGTGTTCAGTGAGATGGAGATGGGTGGGATACTGCCTGATCCTTCCAGGAGGCTTCTGAAATACCAGAACACATGGGCTGGCAACGGTGTGTTATCTCATGGCATTTCTTTCTTTGTTCTGGACCAATTGGGTCCATTTGGGTTCATTTCAGCAACTAATGCTGCTCTGGTAAACTTGCAGATAGACAACACCAGTTAAACTTATTTGCTCTGAGCACCTGACCTTCTGTCACAAGTCTATAACAAACAAAGAACCAGTGTCTCGAACTCTCAAGCCAAGTAAATGAGTATTAGAAAACTAAAAACTCCCAAACTATTAACCAACAGGGCAAAACACCAATGAGTGATCTCCATTTCTTCAGAGTTTTAGCAGCAAGATAAAGAATGTTTTTCTGGTACAGTTGACAAATGCATCCAAAGCCACAGAGCTCAATACAGAGTTCACTGGTGGTGCACTGTGGCCTGGGCAGTGCAGGGAATGAGGTGAAATGATCTGCTGGTCCTTCCCTAGCTCTGATTTTATGGATGTTACACAGAGAATCATAGAGTCACAGAATGGTTTTGGTTGGAAGAGACCTTAAAGATGATCTCATTCCAACTCCCCCGCTGCGGACAGGGATGGCACACACTAGGCCAGGCCCTGAACATCTCCAGGGATGGGGACATCCTGCAGCCATCATTGCTTTGGTGGATATAAGAAAAGTCTGCAGTGAGTTGGGCAGATGGTGGGGCGCTAAACGACGAGGGAAGTGGTGGGCTCTTCTCTCACAGAAGTTGATGGTCTTTATTAAAACTCATGCTAGCAAGACTTTCTGCCAAGTCCCACTTCTCTGTCAGTGTTCTCAAACCACATTCCATGACTCAGATGAAACCCACGGCATGGACAAAATTGGCTGCAGCATCATTAGCTCTTGGTTTACTGGTGCTCATTATGGTGGTGCTCTGCAGAACAGATGTGAGCTCTTACCAAGGGTGAGCTGTTGCTGCTTTGGCACCAGGATGGCACCAGACAGACACTGGAGACTGAGATGTGTCAATGTCAGTAAGTAAAATACATTTCTTTATTTCCCATTTCACCATCCCACTCCATGCAGGGAAAACTAAAGGTGCATATCCCCAAGACACGTTACCTTCTTGTCCCTGTTCCCCTTTAGTTCAAACCTCATACATGTTAGGTAAAAATTTCGAAATTTCAGCAAAATGAGTGATTGCTAGACTTAGCCCAGGTGGCACAGAAGAATCCTGCAAGCTTTTTTGAAGTCAAAATCAAAAGATTGAACACAGGTACAACTCACCTTGGCTATCTGGACAAGAAAAAATGTTGTGACATCCAAGATAAAGCCAGTAAATTACTAGTCAAGGGCAGAGAGGAAAAAAACTCCACAGGCAAAAATTATTGCTATTTTTAGTGGAAAACCATTTGTTGGCATCACTGCAACTGACTAGAAATTTAAGAGTTGTATATTGTTTTAATAGGCATCTTTTTATTGTGATAGGGACCAAATCTGACTAAGGAAAGGTGATCACCAAGTGCCATCATGCCAATTATCAGATGTCTGCTGGGAAGTGTGGCTTGTACCTGCTGGCTTATGGGAATCTGTGTTCCTACTAGCACAGAAATGTAGGAACCATTTGAACATATGAGGTTGTGAGTGGACCCAGTGGGAGGGGTTTGGTTTGTTATCCTGGGGTTGACACACTCTTGTTTTCCCTTTTTCAAGAGTGCTGCCTCCCCCCCAGAAAAGTCACTGGGGCTACAAATCTGTGAAGCAAAACTTCCTCTGATAGAGATTTTGCTTTAATTTCCTTCATGACTTGTCACTTTCAGATTTGATGGTGTGCAGCACTCACCTGGCGACAGAAGCCTTCACAGCCTCCTTCATTTGAGGAATAGTGACAGGGGTTTAGTTCATTTGGGCTCCAAAGAAATGTCAAAGATATTTGATATGTCTTTCTTGAAAGAGCAAGGTATTGTTTTTCCTGCTTCCAGTGTCTAGGCTGGCGTACAAGCTCCTCTAGGCTGGCAGAAAAAGGCACAGGGGTTGCTCTGCAGGGCTATCAGGTGCTGTCAGGAAAGGGTGGCTTGCAGGAATCAGCTGTGATACAGTAGCTTCACATCCAGCACTGGCCATGGTCCCCCACTTCTGCTCATGGCTGTTTTGCTACCTCCAGTGGGGAGAAGAAAGGCAAGGAGGAAAATGCCCCAAAAACTTCACACCTGTAGCATGTGGGGATTGAGGGTATTTGTAAAAGGATGCGTGGGTTTGTTGGAAGATATTTCAAAACTGAGCAAGAAGCTTCCCTGAAACACAAAGGGTATTGATGTCTCCCAACTACACAAACAGGCACACAAAAACACACACACAGGGGAATAAGCTATTGCTGCTGCCAAGCTTTGAGTGAAAAGCTTGTATTTCTATTGTGTTTTTATTGCATCTGTGATGGTCATCCTCGGAAACTTCCTCCTTTGATCAAGCTGATGATCTAGGCTTGACTCCAGGCACATGAAAATAATTCCAAATAAGGACCTCCAGCCTGACAAGCTGCTGTGCTCCAGAGAAAGATAAACTGACCATGTTTATCAGCAACTTAAATTAAAGGAGGCTTTTTGACTTCATCACCCCTTCCAGCTGACAAAGACATACACCTCTCTGCACCCCTAACTGTGATTAGGAAGGAGGGAAATCACTGTAAATTGTATTTTCTGCTTCTGGAGATGCTTATGTCTTATGTTCCTTGGTTTGCTGAACAACTGTGGGTCATGAATGAGCCTTGAAAAAGAGCATCTCAAGGGCAGAGGGCAGGGAGGAAGGAGATAAAAAGATTTGCAGCAGGAAGTGAGAGCAATTCTTTCTTCGAAGAATTCAGTTAATTCAGATACACCTCCCCATAGGTTCATTCACAGGCTTGATGTTCTCACATTATCAGGATTATGGAAAATAGATGAAAATCTTTTTGGCTGACAGTTGTCATTACAGGAAAACAGCATCTCAGCAACTGGTATAGAATTAATAAAATAGCTTCTATTAATCATGGCACAACCAGATGTGACAGCTGACAGGTTTTGTCACTACACAGTCACTGAGATGATAAAAGGAGGTGTTATTCTGGATTCAATTCCTGTAAGAAGCAAAAATAGTAGAAAGAGTAACTTATAAAAGTGTATTGTCCAGTGAATTGTTACCTGTAGTTTATACGTAAGGATTAGTAAACGGTTTTTGATTTCTGAGACAACAACAAAAGACTTCACAAAGCAAAATCAAGTAAAGATAAATAAGAACTGGTCAAAGTTCAGCTCAGTTAATTTTGCCAAGGAAACAGAGGAAAATATTAAGGTTCTTTGAGGCACATAGATTGAGACTACTGAGCACTATGTACTTTGTCATGGCAGAACCTGAAGCTAATGCCTTTGTCTCAAAGTGAAAAACTAATAGACTGGAAGAAGTCTTTGACACAATTTGTGATGAGTACTTCAGGCCTGTGGGCATCCTGAGGGCTTGGAGGTCCAAGTTTTATGTGGTATTCACTGAACTTTCAATATGCTTACGTTATTTGTCCCATGGTGTTTTATATTGTACTGAAATAATCAATGTTACACTTTCAGAATTCTCCTTGTCACCTGCTGGCTGCCAAAACCCATCACTCTTCTTTCCCAGTGCACAACTGCCCTGATCCTCGGTGTTTTTTGCAACACACAGAATGTGCAAAGGACTCAACTCAAGCATCTCACACACTTGCTGTTGCTCAGTGTTAAGCAGGATTGTGGTAATAGAGGTCCCCAGCTGAGACTGACAGATGCTACCAGGGTCTGGATTAGAGAGGCACCATTCACCTGCCTGCTCTTCTGCCCCTCTTTGACATGGACATGATTAGGAGAGAGGAATTTGCAAAGGTGGTTGCAGTGCTGTGGTTCTGGTTTGCTGTCTCCTCATAAGTCATTGTGGTTTCTTGAGATTTTGAGCTTGCTGGTGTGATGCTGGAGGTTTTCCTTGGTGTTTTGGTGTGAGGCAGTTCCTGGGGACTCTGCTGAGTCTAAAGCCTGTTTTGTGGTCATGGTGACTGAGGGACAGACTTCAAAGGGAGCCTGGTGTCCTTTCTGTCATATGCTCTTTGTCAGGAAGAAGGTGGGCAAGGACAGGCAGATGAAAAAGGTCCCACAAAAGGACTTGGCCTCAGACATCACCCACAGAGAAAGAAACTGCCTGAAACAGAAAACAAGGAAACAGAATATACTGTGCTATGGTCACTAGAAGTTCAGAGGGCTCAAATTCCCCTGACCCCCCAGGAAAGGATCACTTCCATGCTACACTTCTGGTAACACTGACATGTGGAAATGAAGGCAGAGAGAGTCTATTCATTTGTGAAGGTGGAGCTCTTGTCCAAAACATATGCCATATCCAAGTGACTTCTGACTTTTGCAGCTGACCTGAGCAGCATTCAAAGCTTTAGAAGTCTTGAAGAACAGTAAAAGGAAAGATGGAAAGAGAACGGGGATGCAACATGGATTTGGCAGAGCTAGAATGTGCAGAACCAGGTTAATCCTGGCTCTGATCAGTGATTTCTCAACTCTAACCTGTTCAAGGTGTACATTTCTGAAAATTGGCTCCATTACTGCTGAGATGACATGGGAGCAGTGGCTGCTTGCAGGAATAAATACATGATAGTAAGAGGTATTCAGTGTCACTTGTGAGCCAGCTGAATCTTCCCACACATTGTGGGTTGGCAAACTTAATTTCTAAGTACATATTTGAAAGCTCAAATCTAGATGGACTAAAAAAACCCCTTTGAATACAACGTGAGATGGGAATTCCTGATGAAAGGACTACGAGGTGATGTGATAGAAATGAGCAGATAAATATAAGAAGTCCACAAAGGCAGGGACTGATAATGAGAAGTACTTCTTAAAGCTAGGGGAAGGTGATGCTAGAGAGGCCGTACATCAGAGAAACAAAAAGAAGTTATGCAAGTGGGACTGGAAATGGAGAGAGCTGCTTATGAGCAAAAACCCAGCTCGTCTGGTGTAGCAGAACAAAGTTTAGTGAAGATGACAGTGTTATCCAAGCACCAGGAGACTTTATTGTAATAAAAAAAACACCGTGAAAGAACAAACATTTCTGCACTGGACAAAAATCTCAGGCAAAAGCTGAGAAGATAAATACCAGAGAAATAGGATCCTGAAAAAAATCCTCCAGCATCCACACTCCTAGTTTAAAGGAGGAGTCTGAGGGAATATATACCATAACCCCCAGGGAGGGCTCAGGCCCACAGTGAATGCTGCACCAAGCTCTAGGGAATACTGCCAGCTTTGTTAGGGTGCTGCAAATGTTCACAGAGCCACGTCCAGAGATTTCTCTGGAAGGGAGGAAATGAGAGCATAAGAGCAGAAAAGGAGGAAGATGACATGTCTGGAGGAAATCCCACGAACAGCCTGACCTACTCCACTGCCACTACACTGCCTACTCCCTCCCTGATGCCGTCCAGAAACTGAATCCTACATTTCAAGTGCTGTCTGCCTTCCCAGTGCCTACGCTAGTCACTCCCAGTCTTCTTATCTCCATCCATCAACTTGCAAATCTCTTCCAGGAAGGCTGATAAAGCACCCTTCCCACTCCTGCCCTTGGGTCTCTGCTCTCATCCATCACACACCCAGAAACACAACATCCTTTCCCATATGGACCTTTTATCCCCACCATGTGCACACAAGCACACATCATCCCTTTGAGTCCAGCTCTCTCTCTCCTCCAGCAAAGTTTTCTGATGATGTCACCGACCCAAGTTACCCACAGCTTTTGAAGGTCCTTTCCCAACGATCAAAAAGTCTCTGAAATCCAAAAACCGGGCTTGTTTTCTTTCTCTCTCTTCCTACAAAATTATTTAATATTTTAAAATACTAGAAGTCTAGAAATGAAAGGATTATAAAAATATCTCAACCATCCACCAGTGCTCCTCAGGGTGACTTCTTTCTTTCTCAGGGTGACTTCCCCAATTGCAGCCTCTTGAACTTCCCCTTTTGGGATCCTACAAAAGGTCTCCATGTTACTGGAAAGGTCTGGCACCATCTCTGCTCCTCCCAGCAGCCCACTAACAGCCTCTGATGAAAAACCAAAGTGCTTTTTGAACTACTGACCATTGCTCTTAAGATCAGGAGCAAACTTTTATCCTCAAAAGGCTTCCTTCTGGAAGCCAGTCCACATTTTGCATGCTAGATGCTGTTCTGGTCCTCATATTCCTGGTCCTCACAGCTCAGAAATTATCCATTTAAATGGGAAAGGCTCAAAGAAGGACAAAGACTATCAAAGGTTTGGGGAAAAATAAACCAGGACACTGCTGCCCCAAACAGCAATGACTAGGGTGGGGCAAAACAGAGATCTACCATATCTCCATTGTCAGGATGACCAGCANCAAATTAATTAGTTGGAATCATGTTCAAAATAAAAGAAGATAGGCCATATTCTAGAAGAACTTGTAAATCCATGGACTGCGCAAAGAGGGATGGGAGATGGAATTTATTCTAAACTATTATTAATAGTTTAGAATTTATCAGAGAGAAATCATGGAGTCAGAAACAGCCCTCAAGTTAAAAATCACCAGCAGCACAAAGAGCATCAGAAGAAGGCATCATTAAGTTTACCTTGTTCTTACTCTTCTCCGGGCAGGTGCTTGTAACCACTCTTGGAGGCAAGATTCGTGGTCTGAAACCAGTCTGCTGTTCCCACTGACCTCACAGAAAGCTCCTGGCAGAATTCACCCACCTGCTCCCAGCAAGCAGCTCTCACCTCCCTCCTGTGCTGCTGTGAGTTGGTGCCACTGCATTCTGCAGATGATTCCTGGACGGGACAGCAGGCCACTTACCACTCCCTGTCATCTTTGCCACAGAGGTCTTGGAATAGTCTTTTCTATCTCAAGGCAGCCATTTCCACACCAGGTACACCAGCATACAGATATTTATAAGATAAAGATATACTTTCATTTATTTATTATTAATATATGATACTTAACAATGTATGTCCTATATCCAGCTCTAATTTTGAGGAATGCTCAGACTAAAGACATTCATGTGTATACCAGAGTATTGTTGCCACAAGTAGGAGCAGAAGCCTGAGTGTTTGTGGCTTGGATCTGCAAGGTTTTTCAAGCAGAAAGGAAAATTTCAAAGCATCACAATTACTGTGAATCCAAGAAATGAAGCAAGATGGGCCAACAACTTCAGGCAAACATGTTACAAAGCAACGCTTGTGGAAACTGACACTGTGATTAAAAATCTCACAAGCTTGCACAGCAAGAGAAGTGCTAGACTAGTGGATAAGCAATACCTTCAGCAGAGCTGAGTTCTGGGCTCTGCTGTGAAAGCCAGACTTCCTGCCCTGTCCAGGCCTCTTCCCCATGGCTACAGGCAACACTTTTTTCCTTTGAATGGCTCTCTATTGGTCTCTGTCCACTGCAGCACTTGCTGAAGCAATGACAATGAGTGAAAATTCTGTGAACCACCTGAGCAGGTACTGAATTGGGTCTTTAAAGTCTTGCATTAAACTACACACCATGCAAGATATGCCATGAACTTCAGCAACTTCCCCATGACAAAGCCAAGACTTTGAGTTGTACTTGAGTTGGGTAAGTTACGTAAGAATTGTAGAACCACGGAATCATGTAAGTTGGAAAAGACCTCTAAGATCAAGTCCAACTATTAACCCAGAATTGCCAACTCCACTATTAAACCACATCCCAAGGGCCAAATCTACACACCTTTTAAAGATCTCCAGGGATGTTCACTCCACCATGTCCCTGGACAGCCTGTTCCAGTACTTGACAACCCTTTCAGTGATGAAATTTTTTCTTAGTATCCAACCTAAACCTTTCCTGGGGCAACTTGAGGCCATTCCCTCTTGCATCTTGTTACCTGGGAGAAGAGACTGACACTACCTGTCAACACCCTCCTTTCAGGTCACTGT
>VZTR01012064.1:6076-23843 GCA_013400775.1 Chaetops frenatus
TTATGTGGTCCATTGCTACTTGCATAGAGTGTCCTCATGTGGTTTTGTCTATACTAACTTCAAAGCATATAACTGTTTACAGAAGGTTTTTCCATGCCCATTAACCTCTGTCCAAACAGTCCTGTGCATCCATTGTAGCTGGTTTCCAGGGATTTCTAGTTAATTCCAACTAGTTTAACACTTAACTCAGGTTAATAAGTGATTTAAGCTTATGGACATATTAGATCTGTCTGTGCATTCTTCCACTCAGAGCCATACCCACAGATAGACATCTTTAACTGATTTAGAAAATAGGGTTAACTCAGATGCTTCCTACTGAATGCTGTTGCCTCAGTAGTTGCTATTGAAAATATATCCCTTACTTTATTATGCTGCATAACTCTGAGAAGCCCAATGCATTTTGAAACTAAGGATTGAATAGGTTTTTTTCTAAGTGAGAAAACATAAGCAACACATCTGGATCTCATATCTATTATGAGCAAGAACATAGGAAAACCAGAAGCAATTCTGTACAATCTTCATAATTTCCAGCCTCTGGACTGAATAACTTGGAAAACTACCTCCTAGAAACAGCTAAAGAAATTCCCATCTATTAATTTTGGATTTTTTCACAAACACAAATTTTCAGCTAACTGGTCATTTCCATTCCCTTCTTAAACCTTTTCTTTCCATGATAAGAAACAGCCTTTAGGCAGAGGAACATGCTGTGTCTGTAAGAACACGCTGAGAGTGTTTGACAAGGATATCCATCTATCAAGATATAAATATTCAAACATTTTCCTACATTGTTTCATTATTGCTTTTGAGTAAGACCTCTTTACTAACCTTTTGAATCTCATCTTTTTTATTTGTGTATATGATTTTTTTTTAATCATGGGAGAGCTACATCAGGAAAGGATTTTCTCCTGATAATAATAAGTGCTGACATGAAGCAGAAGAAATTTCTTCACTTCCTTTTACTGCTCATGAGTTATACATCACTCCATTGGCATCACATGGAACTAACACACAGTCACAAAAATTGAATGCTAGTTTTTTGTTTAAAGAAAATAATGAATTACAATTAGTCAAACACACACAAAAAAAAAAGATGCATTGTTCTTTCTACATTATTCCTTACATAATTAAGCATGTCATTATTTACTATTTATACTACTCTTTATTCATTAGCAATGATTGATGTTTATTTATCACTTATTACATTTTTGTTTTTATATTAAAGCATCTCTCTGATGCTTAAATGACCTATCCTTTCCAATAGTTTTCTAAAACCTTGTTACCTTTTCTATAACAGTTTCTTAAATATTACCTCATTCTATTTTTTTTTTCCTGGAAGATTATATGAAATATTGGTGTGAAAATACTTTAATCACTGAAAGAAATTATTTTATGAAAAACAAAATTATCTAGAATCATGCAGGGGATTTTTAATTTCTAGAAAACATATTCTGTTTATTTTAAATAACATAAGAGATCTGTTTTCTTACTGCAAGAACATTATTTAATAGAATTATGGAACATAATTGAATACAATTAACTTTTAAAATGCAAGTTCTCTAAAATACACTGGTGTATTTGCAGCTGCATGCCAGGATTCACTGGAAAGAACTGTGAGGAAGTAATTGACTACTGCAGGCTGCTCAGCATCAACTGTCTGAATGAAGGATTGTGTCTTAATATAATTGGAGGATTCACTGTGAGTAATTGAATACATGTTAAACTAATTCAGTGTTCCAAAGGATAAAAGCTTCAGACAAGCAAAATGCATTAATGACTCTAAGAGAAAAGAGGGGCAAAATTTTACAGGCTTTATTTATTTTAATCGATAACACTAGGGCAATTCACTTGGGTAATATGGATTTTTAAATTATTTTTCTACTGAGACCATGCTTAGTACTATATCAAGTAAGATAACTCAAGGATATTTTTATAGAAAAGAAAAATATAACTTATTGTGGTCCAGTGTCATTACCCACAAAGATGATAATCACACCTGTGTTGCAGCCTTTAAAAGTACATTGCTTGAATTAAGATCATCTGTTGTCATTATTTGAACCAAATCAAACTGCTTACCTACACATAAACCTGTTTAAAATTAATACAAATTTAAGACTTTGATGATCAAACTGTAACATGGTGATATTTGTTCCAACTGACAGTTTGGGGAAAAAAAATTAGATCTGCTTGTTTTAACTCTATAAATTCCTCCTGAAAATGTTAAGCAAGGTGCAGAATATGACACTTGTCCATGTTAAACTCCATATGGTTGGTGACTGCCCATCCCTGTAATTTGTCAAGGTCTCTCTGCAGGGCCTCTCTGTCCTTGGGGGAGTCTAAAGTTCCTCCCAGTTTAGTGTCACCAGCAAACTTACATTGTATTTCTTCAAGTCCTTTGTCCAAGTCATTTATGAAGATGCTGTAGAGCACAGAGCTGAGAGTGGAGCCCTGTGGAACCCCACCAGTGACAGGTCACCAGACTGATGTCACCCCATTCACTATAAGCCTTTGTGTCTGACCTGAGAGCCAGTTCCTCACCTGTCACTTAACCTGGTTATTGATGGTTTGTCCAGAAGTATCCTGTGAGAGACAGTAACAAAAGCTTTGCTGAAAAGATTGCATCCACTCATTTTCCTAGATAAACTAAGTGGGTTTCCTTTTCATGGAAGGAAATGCAGTTTGACAAGCAGGACTCCCCCTCATGAAGCTGTGCTGGCTGTGAGTGATGACTGCAACTCTCCAGGTGTTTTTCAATACTTCTCAGAATAATATTTTCCAGGATTTTACAAGGCACTGAAGTGAGACTGACAAGCCTGTAATTTCTGAGGTCCTCCTTCTTCTTCTGTGTGCAGATGACCATAGCAAATGGTAGTGGAGTTAATAATACACAAATGTGATAAGTATTTCTTGATTCACTGCACTACTTTAGAAAAACGTGTTCTAGAAGAGGTAAATTCAATGTTGTGTGCATAGAAAAAAGAATATGAATTACACAGTAGTGATGGTTCCTGATAGTGACAAAGAAAGCAACTTTTGGCTCAAAGTGAATTTTGAAATGTGATACCACACCATTGATGAAGACAGAAAGACTATCCTGTAGTCAAAAATAAGCACTGGTATATATAGATGAATTTTTCAGTAGTTATTCTCCTTTGACTGTCAGTGAAGGGTCATCATTGGCAACTATATCATCTAAATTTTTTTAAGAAGGTTGCAAATGAGAAAATCTATATTAAAAATGAGGTTTATGAAATAAAGTAAAGAAATAATTTAAAATTATATTCTCAAGAATACATACAGATTCATAATCTTAAAATAGTCCGTGGTCTATCAGTTTTTCTCAGAAGAAAAAAAATAAGGGACAATTGTACTTAAAATATTCAACTGTTGGTACCGAAAATTTTGAAGCCACATTAGAAACAAAGTGATCAAAGTATTGTGCATGGTTCTGAGCAGCTGCTTCTTCTACGTACTACTGATTATAGCAGGAGCATTTTCAATAACTTTTTAGGTAATAGGGTGCAGTTCTGTGTTTCAGAAGTTTCCTATCAGATCAATGCCATGTCACATCTGTCCTGTCCTTGTGAATAACTTCACCAGACATTGAATTTCATGAGGATCCACTAGTGTGGGATTCAAACCCCATAATTCCCAAAGGAGGCTGAAGGCCTTTGTGTGGATTTCTCTGTAGTCAATGCAGCAGGCTCATTTCACTGATATTAGAAGTTTAGGAAAAGGATTATATTTTCCAAGGTTGCCATGAATAGTGAAAACATGAATCCCCCCATTTTATTTTGGCTCTGAAGAATCTACCTTGTTGGTTTCTAGAGCACAAAAAGACAACACTGCATCTTTGACTCAGTTTAAGAAATATGGATATCATTTGGACATATAACTTTAATAGGTGACAAACAGAGTTCTTGAACATGAACAGACCTTCCTCTCTCAAAAAATATTGATATGAAAATTTCTATTACTACTGATTTATCAATTATTGCAAGAAGTCTGCTGTTGAATTTCTCCTGATTTGCAGCTGCAATGTTGGAACCGCTTCTAATAATAAATATTGTCATTGTTAAAGTTCTGAAGAAAATATAACATAGCACTTCTTTTTTATATCTCTACCATAGGAAAGTTTTTATTAGTATTGTACTGGTTTGCCAATTTTGTAATAAATAACTCCACCTACTTAGAAGACAGGGGCACGCTTTTAAGCAAATAATTAAATTAAAACTGTCTGAACATAAACCATACTTACACAATTACTGATGTGTGAACCAATTTCAGATTTCAGCAGAGCTTTATTCAATAAAAATACTTAAACACATTTTATGACAGTGTGATAACCTGCTTCTTAATTTTTTTTTTTTTAAATCTGCCCACAGATGTATTTTCTGTTCTCATGGCAACTTTTCTTTTCCTTAAATGGATTTATAAGTGAAAAGTCAGTGTCCTTGTTTTGCAGCATATAGTATTTTCTCATTGCTTTTAATCTGATTGTCTTAAACAATTTATGGCTGTAGGTATCTGGTTTCCTTTTCTTTACCTGAAGACAGGGAAAATATGAGCAATACCCAAAAGACAAGTGACAGGGAAGAAAGAGCTGTTGTTTGTTTCGTGCTAATCATCCTGCTGCCACATGCTAACCACCTTGGGGTATGGAGTGGTTTGAGTAGAGTTCTCCCAGTGATTTAGAATGGCTCCAGTAAAGCCTCTAGCACACAACTGGGCAGTAAAAGCTGATACAGAGAGTATACAAACAAGAAATCACTTCTGGATGTAAAGCTTTCCTCTAGGTCCCAAAGGTGGATCAAGTACCTTACTATCTATTTATCCACAACAAGTAGCTTAGATCATAGCAAAAACCATTATCTTTCCTTAAGATCCCCTGTTTCTTCCTGAATCATTAGTTTTAAACTGAAAAAAACCTCAAAACCAAAATCAACCAAACAAAATAAAGATTCTAAAAAAAAAAAAAAAAAAAATATTAAACCAATCCAATGCAAATTCTGAGGATAACAGAACTCCAGTTTACTGGAGCTTGGAAGCCCGGAAAGGAGCACAGTTTTGAAAACACAGTAGTAGGAAAGCTGAGGACTGAAAATTGTCAAGTCTTTGTCATATGAACTGTTTTTATTTTCTAGGGAGAAACCACTGAATTGCATAAAAATTACAGAATTTACAGGTCAGTTATGATTACCTACAGAAGTGCATTTGAGGGACAAGAAAGTGCAGCATTTTGTAGCAACAGTGGTTGCTACACACTCTCCCATTTGTCCATTTGTGCTCTGCCTTACACTTCCTATAGAAGGACATGCAAATGAAAAATGCTTTCCACCTCATGCAGAGTGTAAAATTGCTAATTCCTGATTTTTTTTTTTTCTGCCTAACAGCTCCTTAGTGTGCTACAAGCAATTATCTTTCACTTTATATGGTCTGCATAGTGTATCCAAGACTATTTTGTCAATATGCCTTTCTCCCATCATCCTGACAAACCACTGATTCGTGCAAGGCTGTGTGTTTACAGCTAGCTAAGAAATTGAGTTATGTAGATGCAAAAACTGAAGCTGAAAGATGAGGAGGAAGCAATGTCATTGTAAGGTCCATTTCCATTTGCCAGCACTACACTTGAGACAAGGTCTAAACAAATTATANACCTCATGCAGAGTGTAAAATTGCTAATTCCTGATTTATTTTTTTTCTGCCTAACAGCTCCTTAGTGTGCTACAAGCAATTATCTTTCACTTTATATGGTCTGCATAGTGTATCCAAGACTATTTTGTCAATATGCCTTTCTCCCATCATCCTGACAAACCACTGATTCGTGCAAGGCTGTGTGTTTACAGCTAGCTAAGAAATTGAGTTATGTAGATGCAAAAACTGAAGCTGAAAGATGAGGAGGAAGCAATGTCATTGTAAGGTCCATTTCCATTTGCCAGCACTACACTTGAGACAAGGTCTAAACAAATTATATATATTGCCTGAACAGCAGAGCTGTGTTGGCAAACAAATACACACTAGAGCAGCATAAAGGAAAGAGAAAACAATCTCCAGTATCATGCTGGGTTTTACCACTACATCTACTGTTGGTCATTCAAATAAAATGTTTGAAATTTCTCTGAGAAGCTGTACTGACACGTGCCTGTAAAATTTTTTGTTGGAGTACTTGCCAATGGATGTCCTGGTACCTTCAAAAACAGCAACAGGAAATGCAGCCGATTTCTAATTAGTGTTCCTACAGTGCAGAGGAAAGAGATTGTGCTGTTCAGGGAGAGTGAAGCTAAGCACAAAGGAGTAATGGTTTTAACTTCTACAAGTAATTTACCTGGACAACATTGATTAATGAGAACAGGTACACAGATGCATTCCCTTCAGAAAATTCTTCTCCAGTCACCAGAATTTTACTTTCTTATATGGATGTACATTTAATATTTTTTTATCTGACAATTTGATTTACTCTAAGAGGATAGAAAAATTAATATAATATAAAAGATCGGTATCTAAAATCTTGCCCTGCAGATGGCTCTGTGGTTGTTCATGTTATACTTTCTGATCTCTTTCTGACATCCATATAATGAAGCATAGCTTTTCTATTTGGAGCTTCATGTAAATCTGAGGTATTTCAACAACAAAATGTGCACCAAGACGATATGTGGTTGATAAAGTAAAATTATGAATATACATTAATAATCAGTAACACCATGGGTCACACTGTTGTAGATGAAGTTAAAAAACCCAGCAAATATGTTCTGCCCAAGGACTACTGTGTTCTCTAGCAAAGCAAGACGCTTGTATGCTAACACAGAAAATGGTCTCCACAGAAGGTAATATGTTCCTTCTGGGCTGATGTGGGAAGGAGGAGAAGGCAACCTCTCTCTCTCCTGTGATTTTTCCCCATGTCAAACCTATATGTGGCCCTCATTCATCAGAACTTGTACAGAAATTGCAATCAGGCAGGCAGAGGTCCAGGTTTCATTCCTTCCAGATGAGATTTGCCTTTGTGGGTGCAGAACTCAGCCCGTCAGCCAGCTGTCAGGCTGGGAATCAAATTGCTTCTTTGCAGAAGAGCAGTAATAAGTGCCAAACCACACAGGTTTGCCTGAAAAACCTTTGTGGAAAGTCTCCTGCTCTGGTCCTCTTGGTAAGCTCTTCCCTGCGGAGCCACTCAGTCCTAAAGCTTCTTGACCATGCTTTATCCCTAGAAGTCTGGCTGAATTTATAACCCCTTAGCAAAGTATCTCTAAGCAGAATTGGCAATAATCTCCAAAACTGAGCTATTCATTATGCTTAGATCTCACAACCCTAAGAAGGCCTGCAACTTATTCTTAAGAAGCTGTTTGTATCTATTGAATTAGAGGAGACATAACTTCTAGATCACATCTCCAGAACTGGAAGGCAGTATAGCTAAGAGAAAACATTAAGTTGTTTAAAAAATTCAGTTCTTTAAAAAAAATGCACTGGGGTTTTTAAAAACCCTCTGCACTGT
This sequence comes from Chaetops frenatus, assembly GCA_013400775.1. NCBI lineage: Eukaryota > Metazoa > Chordata > Aves > Passeriformes > Picathartidae > Chaetops > Chaetops frenatus. Next base: position 13,560 of record VZTR01012064.1, read on the forward strand.
ATTGATCACCGTTTGTTTTCTGAGTATAAAAAAAGCCATAAGAAAACAAACATTTAATATATTTGGCATATTATATATTAAAGCAGTTAGTTAGAGTGATAAAATTATTATGAATATTTATAACAGCTCTACTACCAATGCTAGAAGCAATGAAAATTGGCACTGCAAAATCTACTGCTCTCAGAGGTAACTTTTATACTTATGTACAACATATAAAATAGATTATTGTCATTTTCCTTTTTAAAAAAGTCTACAGTCTCTCCTGGAGTTTCTCCTCATGGACCATATGAGAACATTATAGTCTCATCTCTGTGAAGCCACTTTGCCACTATCATTAATTCTATTGATGTTTGTCCTTCCAGCTGAGTGCTCAAAACAGCAGTAGTTCAAAGCCGGATACTTCCATTAGAGGCTAGTTTTACACAAGTTAATTAGCCAATTTTCTTTCACACAAAAGCAGTAATTCTACAGAAGGGTTCAAATAAATTTTAAAATGTCCTAAACAGCCTTTTCTTTCTTCAGTGTTTAATTTAGACTTTATCAAAATTCATTTTCTTGCTTTTCTTATTCTATTGAAAAAAACACCATCAAAGCACCCTAGGTACATTTCATATGTGCTGCTAATTATCTCAAAGCTGTACAGAAGTTAATAAACAGTAGAAATCTGCATGTAATAGACTAAATGACCTTCTTTTGAAGAGCAAATTTAAATGAAAAATATTTAATTAAAACTGATGATGTAACCATTTCATATATCTTTATACAATGGATCTGAGTTTATGTAGTAGAGGAGCATATAATTAAATTTACATGGACAGAAAAACACACCAGATATAACAAACAGAAATGTTCTGGTTTATTTTTAAATGTAACTTCTGAGAAGTTAAAATCAAGTCTGTGCTCAAGTATAAACCACTTTTCAAAGATATAGAAATTCCCCAAATTTCTCCTTTACTGACTTCCCTATCTAATAAGGACCTGGCCCCTTGAGATAAGAAGAATGTCTGTAGAAAGAGTCCATAAAATTTCACTCAGCCAACTCAGCACTGTGTATTTCTGAAGCACATAACTTTTAATAATTTTTTACCTGTTTATTAATGCCAGTGAGATCAGACAGACGTTCTCCCTGTGCTGTATACATTTTGTGGTGTCTTTGGCAGCTGTTTCCAAGACTGTACAGTGAGGTTCTAGCTTGAGCTTCTTGATGATTATTTTTCATTCTTCAGTATTTACCCTTTTGTCATCTACTACCAAAAACCCAAAAAGGCACATTCTTAAGTTGCCTTTTTAAGTTGTAATTAAATATTAATAAAATTTCATTATTTTATGAAGTTATATGTAAAAAGAGACAGCACCTGCTCAAACTACACAAAATAAAATTTCAACTTTCCACTTTCTATATGAGATGTACATGGATAGAATGTTAGTTTCTGTTTTACTCATATGTTCACCTGAGAAATGAAAGAACATAATGTTTATAAAAATTATTTAATTAATGCAAGCTACGACATATTTCTGCTGAGAGCCCTAATTGTTTTACCTAAATTCAAGGTTTCCTATGAAGGAGCATATCACATCAGAGATCATTGTATCATAGAATGGTTTGGGTTTGAACTGACCTTTAAATGTCATTTAGTCCAACTCCCCTTCAATGAGCAGGGACATCTTCCACTACATCAGATTATTCAGAGTCCCATTCAACCTGACCTTCAATGTTTCCAGAAACTAAGCATCTACCACCTCTCTGGGCAACTCACTCCAGTGGTTCAAAATTCTCATTGTGAAAAATTTCTTCCTCTTATCTAAACCGAACCTACATTCTTTTACTTTAAAAACATTATCCCTTCTATTTCTATAAAACCTGCTAAAAGGTTTATCCCCGTCCTTCTAATAAGCCCTTGCTATGTGAAAAGGGGAGATTTCCTTGATGTTTGGTGTGGGGAGATTTACTGAGCCCTTGGTGTTTGTCTGNTTCTATATGAGATGTACATGGATAGAATGTTAGTTTCTGTTTTACTCATATGTTCACCTGAGAAATGAAAGAACATAATGTTTATAAAAATTATTTAATTAATGCAAGCTACGACATATTTCTGCTGAGAGCCCTAATTGTTTTACCTAAATTCAAGGTTTCCTATGAAGGAGCATATCACATCAGAGATCATTGTATCATAGAATGGTTTGGGTTTGAACTGACCTTTAAATGTCATTTAGTCCAACTCCCCTTCAATGAGCAGGGACATCTTCCACTACATCAGATTATTCAGAGTCCCATTCAACCTGACCTTCAATGTTTCCAGAAACTAAGCATCTACCACCTCTCTGGGCAACTCACTCCAGTGGTTCAAAATTCTCATTGTGAAAAATTTCTTCCTCTTATCTAAACCAAACCTACATTCTTTTACTTTAAAAACATTATCCCTTCTATTTCTATAAAACTTGCTAAAAGGTTTATCCCCGTCCTTCTAATAAGCCCTTGCTATGTGAAAAGGGGAGATTTCCTTGATGTTTGGTGTGGGGAGATTTACTGAGCCCTTGGTGTTTGTCTGTCGGCACCCCAGGAACTCCGAGCCCCTCGTGGCCTCGTGTCTGTCAGTGTCCCATTATGGGGACCCTCCTCTGAGCAGCCCTGCTAGATCAGAGAATGGCTTGTCTGACTCATTCAGGGACACACACCAACAGCACAAGGGAGACCCTTCAGCTGGGCTTCCCACCTTATGATCCCTCACTGGGTCTTCCACTGTGTTGAATATGTTGCCCTTTGCCAGCGATTGCCAGTGCCTGTAAAGGACTCCAGCTGTTCACAGAATAACCTTCCTTGTTAATATAAAATTGGGAAAGCTTAAGTTTCAAGGATTGTCAGAGGTAGTATCTGACTGCAAAAACATGTTCAAAGCAATACACAGACAAGCTAAGATCCCCAATGAAAATACTCAGCACAGACAGAGTACAGTTCTTAACCAACAGGCATCCTGACAGGTTCAGCCTGTCGACAGATCCAAGCAGTTATGATGGAGCCTTCCCTAAATTTTCCTCCATTGTCTATTTACTTTTATACTATTTCTCTATGTTTAGGTGGAGCTTGGGTGACACAAGTCATACATACCTTTGTTACTGTTTGGTGTAAGTTTCTCTCGCTTCACTTTTAAAGATACAGTCAAAAAAATAGAGAGAACACACCTTGTGGGTGGGGTCATATGCTGGAGAGGGGTAACTTTGTGATGGAGGTGTGTGTAAATATTACAATTAGACTATAATGAACCAAGGTCATCTGTGGAATGTTATTCTGCCACAGTTGCTAGCTCAGAGAATCTTTCCCCTTCTCCCCTGGCTGACAGGTATTATGCAGTTTCTCAGCTTCAAAACACCATCAAGTCCCTTCCTGCAAGGATTTCAACAGTGCCTGGCCATGGTGTCTCCACTCCACTCCACCCTCCATTCCATCCCCCTTAGCAGCTGCCTATAGTTGCAGGTCATGTGTATCTGGAATTATCATGGAATAGGTTTTGAGCATGCCAACAGCATTCCACCCAGGGAGCAACCACTGTATTTTACCCTGTAGCTGCCATAACTAACTTCTGTTAGGACATTTTACAGCCAGCCATCTTTCCACAGCACTCTATAATGAAAGGTCATAAGAAGATCATCTCAGAATCGTTTTTGCTCCAGAATGAAACTCTGGAAATTCTCTAAGCCTGTCATTATAGGAAATCTGCTCCTGCCTTCTGTGGCTCCCCTGACCAATCTGTCAATGTCTTTCTTGTAATGAGGATCCCAGAGCTGGTTGCAGCACTCCAGGTGGGGTCTCACCAGAGCCGAGTAGAGGGACAGAATCACCTCCTTTGACACGCTGCTCACGCTGCTTTTTATGCAGCCCAGGATGCAATTAGCTTTCTGGGCTGCAAGCTCACACTGCTGGTTCACCACCAGCTTTTCATCCACCACTACCTTCAATCCTCTCTACTAGGCTGTTCTCAATCCCCTTCCCCCCAGCCCTTGTTGGAACCAGGCTGGGGTTCCAACATTGGTTTCCCCAGCCAGTGTGGAGGACCTTGAATTTGGCCTTGTGGAATTTTGTTGTGGGTTCCCATGGACCTGCTTCTCAAGCTTGTTCAGGTCCCTNTGCAATTAGCTTTCTGGGCTGCAAGCTCACACTGCTGGTTCACCACCAGCTTTTCATCCACCACTACCTTCAATCCTCTCTACTAGGCTGTTCTCAATCCCCTTCCCCCCAGCCCTTGTTGGAACCAGGCTGGGGTTCCAACATTGGTTTCCCCAGCCAGTGTGGAGGACCTTGAATTTGGCCTTGTGGAATTTTGTTGTGGGTTCCCATGGACCTGCTTCTCAAGCTTGTTCAGGTCCCTCTGGATGTCACCCCATACTTCAAGTGTGTCACCTGCACTGCTCAGCTTGATGTCATCTGCAAATTTAAAAGTGAAAATTAATTTCTCCTAACTTACTATACGTTTCAAAGTTACAAGTCACTTACGTGCCCTGGTGTATTTTAGGTTAATGACCAATATTTTAAAATTTTATGATCTATCAGTTCAAATAAGGAAGGGACTAAAATGTTCTCCCCAAAAAAGTCACTCAATCCACTTAGTAGCTACACGTTTTGGCTATGAGCTAAATTTCTATATATTTCTTGCAGTTATTATTTTCCCAGCATGAGTGACTTCTAGATTTTCAGTTAGAAATGAACTTTACATACAAAAAAATGTAAGCAGAATTTTATTTTTCTTATTAAGCTAGGGATTTTAGTTTCTTCATTTAAACAATTTTCAGAGCCCATCAGTACAGAAAAATAAAAATACTATTTCTTTTTTATCATTTGGCTGAACAACATGTTTTGAGTTCTAGAAGCCTTTTTGTCATAAACCAGTCACTCCAATTCCTAATGTCAAAAATACTTATAGAAAAATTTGAAAATATAAGTAATACTTACAAGTATATGAGTAATGTAAGTAATACTTCTAAGGATGTACTCATAACTCAGATTGTATTTGTGGAAATGGGGGCAGCAGGAAGGGGTGGGAAAAGAAGAAAATCTGAGCATAGGAATAAACAACATAACAGAGTAATGTAAGATAAATCAAAAACCAAAAACATTCATACCCAGTTTAATTCCTAAATTTTGGGTTGAGTTGGAATTTTTCTCCATGTACTTTAAAAGGGGCAAAGCAGTCCAACTCATGAACGTTGTCATTTTGCAAGCCATCTTACCAGGCAATTGAAAACTGTGAAGAAAAAAAAGAAAGGTTATGGTACCAATATGTTGTGGAGACAAATACAATTAAGCTTAAAAAAATTGCTTAATATTTGTGGAAAATGCTGACTTAAGCATCCCTAAGACTTGTCCTTCAATTATCCTCAAAATGATTCAGGCATAGTCTGGAAATAGTGATTCAGCTCATGAATGCTGTCTTTCCAGCAATACATTTTACCCTAGGTGCAGAAAAGTCACTTTGCTAGATGACAAGCAAATGTAGTTTCCACAACTACAGTCACAATTCCATCTCTGAGAACATATTTTTTTAAGTTAACATGTATCCACTAGAAATAGGGTTAGGCTTCAGTGAACTTATTTGAAGTTCTTTCTTGCAGAATGGACTTAAAACATGTAAAGAAAGAAAATACCGGCTAAACAGTTTTTACCAATAAATAGTAATGTTTAGTGACTGGGTAGATAAAAGGTTGGGTCTAGTTAAGGAGAATTTCCAAATGTGTTCTCATGAAAAATAATCATAAAGGAGAAACTATCTTATAAATCCCATTTGTATAGGTACAGTGGCAGAAAAAAATGAGACCAAGGAGAATGTATGACCACTGCTGAATGAAATAGATGACATTCAGTGTCTTTGCTCTGGTTTTTACTTACAATATGTGCTTTCAAATTCTCAAGTCCTGTGCCAGGTGGCAAAATTTAGAGGAATGGAATACTATCAGTTAAAGAGAAATGCCAAACTAAGAACAACATAGGCAAAGAGGGTATTTATAAAAGTTCAAAGGGTTTGACATGATACATCTAAGGAAGATGAGGGAGTGGGTCAGTATAACCAAATCATGGTGAAGGGTAGGTAGCTTCATCTTATACTGGCTTATATTAGTAAAAGCGTAGAGAGCAGGTCAAGCTAAATCATCTGTTCTTTCTGCTCAGCACTTAATAAGCTACCTGTGGAGTATTCTGTGAGGTGTAGAATTTCATTGTATGAAAGATAAGACTGAAAAAATCGTAATAACCCTGGCAGAGAGCCATCAACATTGTGAAAACTTTGTAGCATATGAGGAAAGGCTGAAGGATCTGTCTTTGTTAAGCCTTGAAAACAGAGAGCTGAATGAGGACATAATTCTCTTCTTCAACTCCTTATTGGGTGATCATGAACAAGACGGAGACAAATTTTTCTCAGAAGTGTATGGCACTGCAGTGAGAGATAACTGGCAGGAGTTGCACCAAAGGAAATTATGGCTAGATATTAAGAGGAAATTGTTCTTAATGTAATGTGAGTATACTTATTGCTACAACAAGTTGCCCAGAAAGGCTGTGGAATTGTCATCCTTGGAGATATGCAGACCTCAAATAGACAAGGTCCTGAGCAAACAGCTTGCATTTAAAGTTCTACCTGCTCTGAGTAAGGAGTAGGACTCTATGACCTTCAAAGGTCTCTCTCAGCCCAAATAATTCTGGAGTCCTATGAATGTAAAATATATTGACATACAGGGTAAATCATATTTCTGTAGGTTTGTCTGGCATAAGCTTTGTGTACTGACTAACAAAGATAGACAACCCCATAGATATAGTTACCTAAAACATACCATCTTGTTTTTACCTCTTATTACCTTTTACCTAGTAGTGTCATATTTAATTAAACATAACATCAAGGACAAGGACAGTGCATAGCAGTGAAAGGTGTTCCTGGAGATTGAGGGGAAGGAAATCAGGAAACGTCAGGGGCATGTATGGGTATTGTCACAACAGAGGATAAAAGTGCAGAAAATACAAAGGAATATACAGCTGCTGGGGAACTTTGTGTTCTTCCAGGCCTTGGAAGGTAAGTTGCACTAATTATGTAGGCTATCATGCTCCTCTTATACTTTGGAGATGGCAGTCTTCTCTAGTCGTCTGCTGTTTCAATCGTTGAATGCAGAGATTCACAGTAAAGGATTCTCATCAGTGCCATTCTCTTAAAGCCTTCACTTGACCACCTAAGTACTCTTCATTTTTACCAAATATGTATGTCAGATAGAGAATCAGAAATCACTGTAGAGGCAATGCTTAAAAGACTGAGAGGTAGGGCCAGTTTTAAACTTTAAAACAAACTTGAATGAATTAATGCACAAACAGCATATTTAACGCTAGTAGTTTTCAGGATTGTTAGACGTTGTCAGTACGCCTGCACACCGTTACTCTCTAACATTTACATTCGGAATTCTCTGTGATCACATCGTGCCGTGGAGCTAATGCTGAAGAGTTAGTGCTGAAGGTTGTGGTCCCTCGTGGTTCTTAACAACAAAGGTCAAGGTAATCTGTCTCATCACCTCTTTGATGAGAGAAGTCGTTACTGAATTGTGCTTGTCTTCTGTCTCCATCCTTCCTCTACATATTTAATGGTTTGCAATATTTTATCTCCCCCCCCCAAACACTCCCCCAGCCCTTCAAAAAATGATGGTGTCCTCCTGCTACTATTTACCTTGAGGCTCTTTGTGGCTTTACAGTAATTTTTTTCTTTAGTTAGCAATATATTCTGCCTATTTTCTGTGCCTTATGCTAATCTTTTCCTTTGGCAATTTCTTTTTTACTTGTATGAATCACTACAACACCTCTCTGTCTTTGGTGGTCACATGTACACATATTCATGTAAAATGTTTATGCACTGTGAACCTGGTACATCATTCCAAAATACTAAAATATTCTAAAATACTTGCCTGCTACTGTTGGCTATACTGTTTTATTGCCCTTGTAATGGGATTCAAGGTAAGCTACTATTAATTATATCTGATCGGGGCACTTGCATGAGTTTCACAGGACTCTTTTGAGAAGCTAATATAAGCAATTTAAGCTTCACATCTTCCCTTTTCCTCTGACTAAACCAAATTTATTTATTTTTTTTTAGCAGGTAGAGTCTGCATGTATAACAGAAACCCTGTACTACATATTTTGATTACTGCTTGGTGACAGTGTTTGGCTTACAGACTTTGTTAGCATCACTGCCCAATTTCTCCCTCATCCTTAGCCCTTTAAAATCCTTTTTGCACACTCAGTTCTTCTGTTCCTGCAGGCATTTTTATCCCTTACAGCTAGTAATAATCTCACCACTTTCTCCAACTCATGTATCCTTTTTCCCCCCAATTTTTCAACAGATGTGGTAGACGAGTTCCGCCTCTCTCAAAGGTTTCATCATCTGCAAAGACAGGCACGAAGAATAATCTCAGCTGGATGCAACACTCTGCATTCTACCACACTTACTTGGTAGTAAAATAAAAGATCCAAAGAAAATTCTACAAACCTTCACATTGAATTTTCATTTTTGATTTTCTGTGTGTGTTTGTGTGTTTGTTATTTCTAGTGCCTCTGTGCACCTGGATGGACAGGAGAATTTTGCCAATTTGTTGAAAATGCATGTTTAATTTACCCAAATAATTGTTCTGAAGGAGCAACTTGCATTGATATGAGTCAACTGAGAGAACAACCTTTGTTGCAGTGTTTGTGTCCTCATGATTTTACAGGTAAGGCATATACAAATCATGTAGAAGTTTGTAGTTTCATTTCCTTTTAAATATTCAAATATAAGAATGCTGGATTAAACAAACAAATAAACAAAAAAAAAAAAAAAAACCAAACCAAACCAAACCAAAACAAACAAAAAAAAAAAGAAAAAAAAAAAAAAAAAAAAAAAAAAAANAAAAAAAAAAAAAAAAAAGATGAAGGATATAGAAGTATTTGGAGAGTAGTCACACCTCTCTGCATTTTCTGCCCTCTGCTGTGATGCCTATGAAATCTAAATGGAATTTGCATGTTACTTTTGAATCTTCCAATTGAGGTTACAGTAAGAATAGTCCTAGAATAAGCTTTAGCTTCAGTTTAAGAGGCTAAGTGTATGCCTATGTATAGAAGTTTTGCATGTGAACTATATGTCTAATCATAGTTCCTGAATATCTAATTAATGACACAAATGTAGTTCAGGAAGTTTTTTAGTTTGTATCAGCTTGTATTTACTCAGATAACTTTACTTACTTTTTGAGAGCTGAATTCCACCTCCTATTTTAATTTCTTAGTGGACCACCAGTGATTTATGAAATTTAATTTGGTGTGGGATTAACCAATTCATCTTTCTTCACTAAAGCCTAGTCTTTGAGGTTCTCTATTGTCAGTAAGTCAGTTTTTCAGAGGGGGATTATAACCACTATGTCAGATATTTGTTAGTAATTGGCACAATTTCTTTAGCAGTGTTTCTTTTTTATTAAATACAAAAGAAGCCTAAAAAAGTCGCTTATATTAAACACACTGGGTTTTTTTAATGGTAAAGAAAATTTCTGATTTTTTCCTCCAGGCTTATCCTTTAAATAGAAGCTCATTGAAGTTGTATTTTAAAATCTTTCACTAATCATTGTCCAGAGAGGGAACTTAAAGAGAAGATTCAAATGTGATTCACTGCAGGTTTAGGTAATATTATGGAAAAAGACATTAACCATATGTACATCACTTTAAAGATAAGTGCCAGAAATATTAAGAGACCTCGAAAAATAACAATTTGGAATATAGGAACAATGTTTATTACCCAAAGAATGAAAATTATATTAATCTAAAGAACTGATATGGCAATACACAGAGAAAACAGACTTTAAATCTACTTCCAATGAAAAAGAAATAATAGATTAATAATCCAGAGTTTTAACTATCCACCTTTCTTTTCACTTCTCCATTATCCCCTTTGGTGTTTTATTTTGTCAATCTAAGCTTGACTGTTTTTAATTTTAATCCTCAAAATATGGATTTGGTAATAAAAGTGATGTTTCACTACAATACTTTAAGGCTTTTGAGATAATTTAAGGCCTCTAGCATGCAATACCATAATAAAATAAAAGTTTGAAAGGTTACAATACACGGCAATAAATAGATGCAATGAATAGAATTAAACCTTGCTAAACACTGAGTCATGACTGAATTCAAGTGGAGACAACTTTGTTGTTCAGGGACTTCTTGCTGTCACGGCCAAGAATTTTTTTGTGGATTCTCATTGTAAGAGATTCTATATATAGCAATAGATTTTTTTTTTTTTTTTTTTT
>VZTR01012064.1:27319-44167 GCA_013400775.1 Chaetops frenatus
AAAACCTCTCCCAGCTTCACAATACCTGTTTCCCTCAGTTCAATCACTTCTTTTGTTCCCCTTAAGTACCCGGCCATTATGGTCCCTTAGCAACTGATGGGGGAAAAAATTCCACAGGTGAAGAGAAACAAAAAAAGAGGAACACCCAAACCCCAACAATGAATTAAATATTCTAGACTTTCTAATACTATATCTCAACCTTTGTGCTCTATTATCAAAAAAATAAACCCTAAACCCATTCTGTTGAAATATGACATACAATACCACTTCATTACAGACTTAAAGCATGGCTTCATCAGTGTTAATGATGTCTCTTATTGATGCATATTTTTCTTGTCACATAAGCAGACTTTTTAGGCACTTTAAGACCTTTTTTTTTTTTTTTTTTTTTTTTTTTTTTTTTTTTTTTTTTTTTTTGGTTTGTTTGTTTGTTTGGGTTTTTTAACCTGAATCACATCAGAAACTTACATTGAACAACAACTTCTATACTTTGGTTGTCGCTCTGGGACTCTCTGAATAGCTCAAGTTTCCTTTTTCTGCAATATATTTGCTTCCATTTCTATTTACTCAGATATATCTCACTTTAGACAGAAGTTCCTTCAAAATATTTGACTTCTTTAGATTTGTTTTTATTGTACCTTTCTCCTCAGCATTTGTCACCACTTTAGTATAAACTCTGTATAGGAGGTTTAATTTGCATTTCAGATCAGAACATTTCAGAAAGGAACGTTAAATAATATTGAATTTACATCAGAGTACTGCATCCAGTCCTATAGCCCTCAGTACAGGAAAGACATGGAGCCAGTACAGAGGACTGGAACAATTCTCCTAGGAGGAAAGGCTAAGAGGGTTTGGTGTTGTTCAGCTTGGAGAAGATTCTCTAAACACCTTATTGATGCATTTCAATACTCCAACTTATAAAAAAGAAAACAGAAGAAGAACTTTTTACAAGGGTCTGCAGCAATAAGAGAAGGGATAATGTCTTTCAATTTAAAGACAATAAATTTACACTACATATAAGGAAGAAATTTTTCAGAATGAGACTTGTGAAACACTGAACAAGACTGCCCAGAGATGTGATAGATGCCCCATCTCTGGAAGTATCCAAAGACAAGTTGGACTCTGAGCAACCTGAGTTAAAGATGTCCCTGCTCATTGCAGGAGGCTTTGACTAAATGATCTTTAAAAGTCTCTTCCAACCCAATCTATTCTATTATTCCAAAATCAGTCTTTGTATCACCCACCCAAATTTGGATTGCTACCTCAGTGCACTGACATTTACCCTTACTCAAGGCTCATAAGCCATTATCTTATTCTCAATCCAGAATCCTTGTATCTAAATAATTAGACTCAATTTGCCAAGGAATATTTTCTAAAACTTAAAAAAACCCCACCTCCTATCTGGAATCCAAGTTCAAGACTGTTACAGAGAGAAGAGGAACCTGTGAGTATGGTGCTTTTTATTCAGGATGCTCTTTCTGTAATTTGGCCTCTTTAAGAGAGGATCTCTGTGAATGATTGTTCTGTATTATTTCATATTTCACATATGATGAGTGAAAAAGGAATCAAGCTAGACGAAATTTCTCTCTTACAGGCATGAAAATTGTTTTACATATTCTCCTAGTATCCTGCTGTTATTTTCATATGAACTAGATTTTTTAATGAGACATGTAAAGGGCACTTTGACCAACAACAAAACAAAGAAACAAACAAAACCTTCACAAGGGGCTAAGAAAATCTTTGAAGGAGAGGTCTGCAAAAGACTTTGCCAAGAGATGAATCTTTATGACCTGATTTCCAGCTAAATCCTGAATGCAGCTAAGAGAAAGGACAGATAATCTATTAAATGGTCAAAAGTCTAATTGTATGTTCCAGAATAATGAGTTCATTTAAGAGCCAAGGTTATTAAAATACATCTCAAACAAATTTAAAGACATTCTGCAAAATGTAACTTAGCTAAAGACTGTGCTCAAACAACAGTTGCACAGGAACTTTTAGAAAGGACTATTCCTAAGTGCCCTTAAATGATTAATTGCATTTTAAACCAGGAGAAGGTAAAATTTTAACTGCATATTTAACATTTGAGATTATCTGACCATGTATAACTCATGCAGTAGTAGACAACTGCACTAAGTCGTAAGCTGACTGTGGTCAGTGGAATTCTTTTTGATGTTTTCAAAAAGCTTTAAATTCAACTCCATGTAAATAAATTATAATAGTTCGTAAATTATGAGAATAAGGATAATAATGTTCACATAACTGGAAGATGTTCATATTATAGCTAATATCCCCTTAGTCTATGAATGTGGGACAGTAGTTAATGAACATATGTGTTTGACTTTGGCTGCTTTACCTATTGGGACATATATGTCTTTATGTTGAAAACATTATGTTGCTTTCCTAAAAAAGGAAATAGTTTTCTAGAACATTGGCCCATGATATGGTGTAAATTTGCCTAGTCACTTACACCTAATAAAAATCTAATCACACTAGATCTAATTAGTGTATGATGAGTTCCAGTCTTGGAATTATCATCTCCAACCCCAGTAAATTCTTGCTTTTCATGAGCTAATGGAAATCATCCCCTTTGTATGTTAATTAGAAAAGCTGTGTCATTAGAAAATTATTATTGCATTGTTCTTAGGATTACCTTATTTCTTTCTCCCAGAAGAATAACTCTTCTTCACAGGGATTTGTGAAACACCATCCTAAAATGGAGATAAAAAGGAATTTTGGAAGTAAAATCACTGAAAAATATAACTAAATGTGCAAATTTGTACAAAATAAGTATTATTAGATTATTTTTCGAAAACCACTGTAGATAAATGTGTTCATGCTGATGCCAGCTACCATTTCAGATGGCTGTATAATTTTTAATTTTTTTCATGAAAAACAGGGATATGGTAGTGATAATGAATAAGCTATTTCAGTATGAGGTAATTTAGAAATCTAAAACTTAATTGTTTAGTCTAAACAAGTTTTCTAGATTTCATCTATAGTTAGTGAAGATTCCCAGTTTCAAGTTTCCTCAACCCACCTATAGAAAAAATGCTTTCACCAATGAGAATAACATGATCCTTTCTTTAATGTTTAGCTGTAGATAGAATACATTTTTTTATCATTATGCAATTGTATTTTGTTATAAGAAGAAAAGCCACATATATTGATCTTAAATAATTTTCATTTGAATATTTATGTTAACTAGATTATAAGAAAGTTTTTTCTAATGTCAAAACCAAGTCATTTAAGCTTGACTGTTCAAGTGTCAGGCAGAACTTTGAACACCTACATGTGTGAACACCAGATCAGTTCTTTATTTCTCCTATTTTTTAATTCTCTTCTTATTCATTGAAATTACTTTATTTCAAAAACCACAAAGATTTATCAGTATACCTGGATTTATCTAAGAATAAATTTATTCCACAGTTCTACACAAATCCAAGGGAAAATAAGGAAATATTCAGAATCCATGAAAACCTATCTTTGAACTTCTAGTGGTTCCAATAATTATTACTGTAAGTGAATTCAGTGTATTTGAAAATAAATAAATAAATAAATAAGTAAATAAATGTAAAGTTCCAGGGAGTGGAATAAAATGTGTAATTTATAAGCTCTTACAATGTCTTTATCAGGCTTGTCACTCTGTGATCTCTTTAGGATACATAGAAAGAACTGAGAATTTTAGAGGGCTCCACTCATATGACCTTTTTTTGGACTGAGTTCAGGATGAGACAAATCATACAACAAAAGTAGAATTTTTCATGACCTGAAATGCAATAGCATGGATGTAAAAGTCAACATTTCAGAGAGTGAACCTTAACTGCCCGTGCTCTGCCAAAGAACTTATTTTTAAAAGTTCCTAATACCTTCTAAGTTTGAATGGTTGAAAAGTAATGGTTCTGTGAGTATTTCAGCATGTGCACATGTGTGTACATATACAATAAATCTAATTGGGTGTTATAACTGCCTTCAAAGTCAGGGGAAAAAAAACACATTCAAAAAAAGTCTTGAGTTAGTAGCTTTATAAAATCACCTCGAAGAAAAAATGTTTAAAAAACAATCATGATACAATCCAGTACTTGTGCACTGAAGAGAAGCGTTAGGTCATATGTTATATTTTGTTTGATAAACTTGCTACCATATGAAATTGCAAATTGAAAATATTTAGTGTAGATCATCTTTATATACTCTTTACTAGCAAACTGGTTGCTGTATAATTTCTGAGAAAAAAAAAAAAAGAAAAGATAATATTTAATCAAGAGTGGAAGTACAAAAATAGACTAGAGCAGAATATAAAAATAGACTAAAGCAGATTACACAAAACTAAAAATATTTCTAGTAACTGTAAGTGCAGCCAAAGTCTGAAGGAATGTAAATTCTGTTTTATAGGTTAAAATGTTTGGGTCAGTTAAAAATGAAACACACAGTTTAATTTTAGAATTTCTATTGAGTTTGCCACCTTTCGCTCTTCTGGGCCCAAAGTCCATTTAAGAGATTCCTCACTCTACTCTGATGTTGCTTCAGTAATGTCATGTTTTAGTCTCTTTAGAATTCTTAGGTGAACTTTACCTGGATTGGGTTATTTGTGGTTATTTATTTAAATAAACTAGTAAGTTTATTATCAGATATAAACATGAACACACTAATTTATCTGTTTCTTATCTGGCTGGTATGAACCCTAGAGCTATGGAGTTGTTTCAGCTCACCATGGGTTCTAAGCCAAGTAACACACAGATGAGAAACAGGTATATTCTTTAGGGTTTAGTGTGTTAATGCAATTAAATGTCTCATCTCATGGTACACAGAAAGTGGAAGCTGGAAGGTGCACAAAAGGAACAGAGAAATTAACTTGTGTGTGTATGGATGGAGCTAGAAAAGCTAAAGCTAAGATAGAAATTAAAAGAGCAAGGATCAGGTAGGACAAGAAAGTTTCCTCTAAATACATTGGTAATAAAAGAGAATGAATGAAAATAATTAAACAATTTACCTTTAAAGAACACATCCTTAGATAAAAACTGTATAAGGTCATTTAGTAAAATAAACAGGGCAACAGTAGTCTTTAATTAAATTATTTTCCCTCCTCCTAATGTTGTAAAATTTCTTTATTTTTCCCTTTGTTCTTTGGGCCTGCTGAACTTATTCCTGATAGAAGAATAACATGCTTAATTGTGCACAAAAATCTTGTTTGAGTTCTCTAAGTAATGTATTTCTCAATTACTCAGCCCTTACTCACTATGAAGTGATAATTAGGCATTAAAAGCTAAGTGGATTACTGTGGAGCTCTCTCCTGATATCCATTTATCACTTAATCAGACTTTAATACTATAAATTATGCATTTCTCAGCAGTATTCAGATTCCAATAAATTTTATAACAGTTTGGAGTTACTAGGTTTTCTTGACCTTATTGTGGCTGGGAAAAGTCATAAAGTTTGCTTAAAGGATACAGCCAGTATAAGAATTTCAGATTTATAGCTAAATAATTCTTAAAGCCGGGTGGATTGCACTAATATTTATTCATAAGGGTTTCTTGGACAAGACAATTCCATCCTCATGAATAAACATGAGAAATATTGATCTGAAATACATATTGAGTTGAAGATTTTTCCTAGCTTTTTTTTCCTTCCTGATTTTGCCTTCCAAACCTCATTAAGAAAAACAGAACAAAACAAACCACACCGTTCCTAGGAGACTGCAACTTCCTCAGCACATTCAGTTGATTTTGGACTGAAAATATCTATTTATGTGTTAGCATGCCTTTTTGCCAGCCACTATTACAGAAAGTGGCTTTCTAAAAATATTAATCATGATGAAATCCCCCCAGAAGTGCAGATACTTTCAGTTACCATTGGAGTCAATATGAACAGAGCACATGAGAGTCTTGTAAATATAGGGTCAGGTTGCCCATAGTTTCCCATGTAATATTACACATTAAAAAAAAAAAAAAAATAGCAAGAAGTATCTAGCTTCCTATTTTCCTATGTTTGCTATTATTACATATTACTGAAAAATGTTTTTAACACATTAAGCTTTATAAATTAGAGTAAAATGTAATCTTGGCTGTAAAAATTTGATAGATGTTATCAGTGGGCAATTTTAAACTGAGGAGTGAAAGGATAAAATAAATATTAAAAATCCTTAAGAGCATGCTGGTCAACCTCTCTCTAAATGCATGAGATTGCACTTGTAGTTCAGCACCTTTTGGCCCAAAATAGAGATTTTTGGCCAACAAATCATAGCATATTCCCGTTTGCATTTACAGAAGTCCATAAAAAGCAGTCTTTCAGTCTTAATTTGGCACTCCATTCCAGCACACTAAAAGTGAATGAAATTGGCAGAAAATACTGAAGGAGAGACATAGTTATTTTCTTACCGAATTTTATCATAATAATTTATGTTGTCCTGATGTCTCTAGCTTTAGATCAAAAGGAGAGATGATTAAAAATTTCAAAACAATTTCATTATTTGAAGTAAATTTATTTCCTTTTTTTTTTTTTTTTTTTTGACATATTAGGAATTTCAAATAAAATCCTAACTTCTGACTCAAAATTTTACAGGACATATTTTCTGATTTAAGAAATTATCCACATTTCCTTCTTCCAAATTTTTTTCTCCTGTACAGCTCTCCTATGTTTTCTGCATAAGCCATAAAGTAAAGTATCACTGATTACAAACATGGTGGTGGTAAGAACAAAAGTAATTTACACATTTGCATTGTGTTTCTGAAGTTTTCCAATTTGGAATATCTCACAACTCCTGCACCTTCTTCTAGTTTTCTCACCAGTGAAGATTTTTTTCTCTTTTTTCTATTCTTTATATTTTCTAAATTTGGAACCTGCCCTCCCCCCCCACTTCCAAATTCCTTGCCATAAAAAAAAAAAAAAAAATTCAAGGAAAACTAAACAAAACATATCAATAACAAGGGGAAAAAAAAATCAAGAATATATAAGCAGAATTAATTAAATTGTTTTCAGTACCAAAAAGAATAAAAAGTGAAAGTTTTTTTTTATCAAATATACTTGTTTTCCAAGACTAATGGTAAAACTGATAGTCTTTCTTATTGATTCATATCACATTGCCAGAGATATATTTCTTCTCAGTACTTTTTTTTAGAACTATCCAGTTACAAGCTAAATTATTTCTTCCTGTTGGGCTAAAAACAGTTTTCAGTTAAATGAACATGTTGTTCAGTGAATGACATTAAAGGTTATCTCAGATAAATGTAGACTAGCCTTTTCCTAGCCAAAAGGGAGCTCAGAAAATACATAATGAAATATATATATAATAGATTCAAAATTCTTGAGTAGATATCAGTGTTGACTCATGCAGCAGGAAAAAGAAGACAGTACAAGGGCATTACCTCTATTTCAGTTAAGTATTTCCAGGGAAAATCCACCTTCTTCAGCTCTGTATCCCCTTCTGGATGCATCCTAAATTGTTTCAAATGCTGGAAAAGTATTTTTTGTTTACCTTTTTATTTTAAATACCGACATCTATTATGTATATAAGTGGAGAGAAGAAGAGACTGAAAACTTACACAAGATCTTTAACCGATATTCCAGAGATCTTATTTAAAGAAAGCTATTCTATCAATACTACTAATATGACCTACAGTGTTTCTTTAAGTATGTGACATTAATTCCTAACCTTTTTAGGGCTTTTTTTTCCTATCTCAGGAGAATTCTGCAAGGTGCAAATTGATCACTGTGGTTCCAATTCATGTGAGAATGGAGGAACATGTATTGGCTACGAAGATCATTTTAAGTGCACTTGCCCTATAGGTGAGCCATTGGAAATTTATTCTATTTTCCAACAGAACAAATAAAATGTCATCCAAATATTTATGTTAAGACATAGCGACATAAAAATAGCAATGTATCTCAACAAATGCAGTGAACATTTTTATGAAGAAATGCAATTTTTCTCTTTGTTCAGGAAATAAAACTGCCAAATAACTCTAGTAGAGTGGTGTTAACTGCTAACACCCTGAACAGACATAATGTCAATATTCTGAATGAACTGTGATTAAACATTCTCTTTATGGTGCAGGTTTTGAAGGTGAAAGATGTGAACTCGATATTGATGCCTGCCTATTCAACAATATAAGCTGTGCCCCAGGAGCACTGTGTATGGATAAATCTCATGGATTTAATTACACATGTTTATCACCATGTATTGGAAACACAGAGGTAGGATAAAGTGATATATTCCCCCCAGCGATTTTTGGGAAATCAAACAACTTATTCTAATAGCAGTGAGCTGATGAAGCCTCATTTTGCATGGGTTTCCTAAACATAGTACTCATTCTTGATATATTCTCATGCTAGTATTCCTTTTTCCTGTGAAACCTATGCATGTAAAAGTGCATGATCTGACTAGCCTGGTCATTGTCAAACAAATTGTCTAATATCTGAGCTCTGCCTTTCTTTTTCTTTACAGGTTTAGTCACTAATGTCTCCTTCTGTCCCCTACTTGCTGCTGCTATACTATGAAACTTAAAGAACTTTAGGCAAAATCTCTTTGCAAGCTTTGATGTTTAAAAGCTGCCAGATAGAAGGCTGATGGTAATGCACAGGAAGAATGAAAAAAGTTTCCTTTCCATTACAAACAGAAATAAAAACCCTATTCAACAACAAAAAGGCAAGACTAATGGGAGATGAAAATGCAGTTAGAAGAATATCTAAATTTGCCTTGCAAGTTACTCTTCACTGCCCACAGCATATGAAATGAATACTACTTTTGCATTTTCAAAGTTTTCTAGAAGAAATATATTTGTTGTATCCTTCTTATTATCCTTTAGTGACCTTTTCAATTAAACTTGGGTAGGATTCATTCCTATTAGAGTGGACTATAAGATTTTGGTATAGGTTAAACTAAAATACTCTTGCACTCTTTTATTATGATAGTTATTTTAAAAGCTCTGTACATAGTGCTATATAGCCTTCCAATCTACTACACAAACATGACAATGAGTGTTTTAAAGGCCCTATCAATTCTTTATTGAAATATATGCACCATAAAATATACTATGCATAGTAGGTAACATATTTACAAAGAACAATCAATATTTATGTCACCTTGAAGTTCATGGGTAGACACTTATCTGTGAATATGAAATATAGCACTGAAATACTCACTGGCTCAAAGGTTTATACTTAAATTGTTCAGCATCTGGTAAATTTTAACATTTTTATGATTTAAAGTGTCATACTGAGTGCAAATATATTGTACATGGCATAGCATCATAATGGTGCAATTATCATTATGGCTAGTTAGTATGGGAAGTGATGGTGTGCCAAGGATGCTGATGGGAGCTAGTAAAACATTTTACTGTAATATTTACAGTAAAATGTATTTAATTTATTCCTACAAACATTTCATAGACTATCATAAATGTCACATGGAAAAAAAAGTAATTTTATATATATACATATATCATTATACACTCACTGTATGAGATGCTTGATTTGGGCATAATGTGAACAATTAGTAGATTTTCTAATGGGAAAAGGAATAGAAAATAAAATTATGGAATTATATACTTAAGTTTTACCTGTTTTCTTAGCTTACAGATCATTAAAATGATATAATTTCCTTATTGGAAAAAAAAAAAAGGCTGTATTCAAACAAATATTTTAATACTTTTCTTAAATAGTGTAAACAATCATTTGAAATTAAAGATTAATATTAGTCAATAAATTTCATTACTCAACTTTTAATTATTTTTTATGGATGGAAAATTATATCTTTTTTGCATCCTTTGATTTCTCTTACATTTCCAATGGTACCTCAGTTATGTTGAATTGCTTTATTTCTGTCTCTTCAGAAAAATAGATTGAAAATAATGCTACTATTTGTAATATTTTCTTAATAAACAAAAAATAGATTTAATAATTTGGGTTCTTTTATCTCTGTATAAATATATGATGATATAAGTGAATTAGGGTTTGTTTTTTTCTTTACCAGGCAACAATTAATACATTATAGTTGTTTTTAATTTCTTTTTTTTTCTAACAAATATATAAAAATAAATATGGTGAACAGATTAAGACAGGGAATATCTTCCTTTCAACTTCAAAATTTAATCTTAAATTTGTAATTAGGATTATGCCTCCTTGCTCTGGATCAAGAATTATGAAGGAACTCTAACAAAACAAATTTTGTCATCTTTAAATTAGTGGCTTCCTACAGGACTGAATTTAGCCACTTTGTGTTTTAACTCCTTTTCTTCTGTAATGTACGTAGGTAGACGTGAAAAGGAATAAAGAAAATATCTCTTTTTCCATTTGAATACTTAATTTATGCTAAAAACTTTAATTTTTGTAATAACAGGTGCTCATAGAGAATTGATAAGACCACTCATACTAACAAATAATTGTAGATAATTGTAGTATAACATGATAGACCCAGGTAACAGAATCATAGAACCGCAAAACAGCCCAGGTTGGAAGGGCTCTCATAAAACCATCTAGTCCAACCTTTTAAGGAAAAGCAAGCTTGGGTTAGATTATAAATGATATTTTGAAAACCTCCAGTGATGGAAGTACCACATCCCCAAATATTTCACATACTTTGAAAGTCCACCTCTGACCCAAACAAATGAGGAGGCATTCTAAGATGTTCTGGGCCCCTCACTTCAAGAAAGATATTGAGGTGTTGGGGTGTGTCCAGAAACTAGGCTGCAGAGCTGGTGAAGGATCTGGAAAGTAAGGCCTATGAGGGGTGGCTGAGGGAGGTGGGGCTGTTTAGGTTGGAGAAAAAGCCTCAGGGGTGACCTTCTCACTCCTTACAACCACATGAAAGGAGGTTGGGCAGGTAGGGGTCAGTCTCTTCACCCAGGCAACCAGCAACAGGACAAGAGTATATAGCCCCAAGCTGTGCCAGGGGAGGTTAAGGTTGGATACCAGAAAGAATTTCTTCACAGAAAGGGCTGTTAAACTTTGGAATAGACTGCCCAGGGAGGTGGTGGAGTCACCATCCCTGGAGGTGTTCAACAACTGTATGTGAGACTTAATGCTACAGTTTAGCTGACATGGTGATGTTTCATCAAGGGTTGGACTCAATGATCTTAGAGGTCTTTTCCAGCCTTAATTATTCTATGATTCTATGTGTGACTATTTTTAGTGGGCACAGCTACATCTTACTGAAAAGTTTTATTGCTTCCCTTAAAACCCTTCTTTTCCAAAATTCTGCCAGCAGTCTTAAAAAAATCAGTTTGCTTTGGCACTTACTACAAATTTTGAAAGTGTAATCATAAACTATGGAAACTTCAAGATGTTTACAAATGGTTGTCGTTTTTTAAAAGGCAGTATAGAAATTAAAAAGTACTTTTCAAATCTTTTTCATTCTCTTTTCAGTTTTAAGATGTAAACAGACACACTTGGTAGACATCAACTCGGTTTGGCAAAAAGAATTCCCATATGAGTTAGGAACTAAACCACATCTGAAAGTTTCTCTCAGTGTCTATCTACAGCTTTATAATACTGAAGTTTATTGAACTCCACTCACATATTTTATTTGAAAGTTTTCTCTTTTCATGAGCCAAAGATCCCCTGTTGCACTTGCAGTCAAGACCATAGTTCCAACATTTTCAATGGAAATATCTATATGCTCAATATGTATTTAGTGTTTAAAGGAGTTGCCACTTTCATGTGTGTTCGGGTCCTTACATGCTGTGCAACTTTACAAAGTTTCCTCATCTGTAAAAGTAAGGCAATTTCTGTTTTCAATATTTTTAAGATAAAAATTCCATCTACTTTCTTAGTCCACCACCAGTCTAGGAAAGAATATAGGGCAGATTAAATAAAATTGTACTTCTGGAAAATTTTGAGTAATTAGGTACAATTGATTTTGTAGTAATAAAAAATACTAAAATTAAATGCTTGGGGAAAAAATATACATATGTGTGTGTGTGTGTGTGTTTGTGTGCTTTTACATATGTAAAATACAGTTCCATTCAAACTGCAGAGAATTCCATGAAATGTAAGATGAAAAAGGGGTTGAAAATAGTAACTGTGGTCTTACCTTGAGCATTTGACAACACAGGATACTTAGGGAAGAGACAGATGTAGTAGGGTTATATCCCTCAGTTCCTCCAAAGGAAAGATAGAGGAAGAATAAAATCCTCTAAGGACTAATTCTATTCCCTAGCAGAAATAAAATATCCCAGTTGATTTTGGAAGAGAGTGATTCTTACATTTTTTCACGACTACATAAAAAGGCAGAATTGTGTTAAAGTACTTGTTGTTGACAGAATTATGACGGTCAGTCTGGTGAGAATAGACCTGTTTATGGTCTATTTGTATTTAAATACATTCCTTAGCTTTCATTTCAATTTAAATTTTTAGATTGCACTAAACATCTTAAAGGGTAGCACCTTTCTTCAGAGTATAAAGTATCAAAATAACATAAGAACTTAATAAACATAATGTTATGGCAATATTGAAATGTTTGTCTTGATTGTCTAAGTTTTTCTGGGTGGTTTTATTGAGTATAAGCTTATTTGACCTATTTGAGATTTGAGAAAATAGTGAGCATCAGGATAAAATCCAGCAAAACCATATAAATACAAAAATAAGAAAACACATAAAAAATAATAAAAAAATAAGATAACAATTTCCATACTATACACACAGAAGGGGTTTTTTTTGCATTCATGCTGTACTGTATTTTTCTTCCAGATATTGTTATATTGAATAAGTATCCCAAGGTAAGTCTAACATACAGAGAACATAACAAAATTGTCTTCATTTTAAGGTCAATTTAAAACTTAATCAAAGACAAATGAATATTAGAATATTTCTGCCAAGGACTGTTATTATTACAAATCCTAATGACATTATAAAGAGATTCAGACTCAATCAAACTGAAGTACTAGAGCATTAATTCATCTTCTCAACACCATTTTCTTTAAAAACCAATTGATTAGAAGGAGGGGTCTTAATTGCTTTGAAATGAATATGTAGTTATCTGTCTTCATACTGGAAAAATTTTCATGGAAATGAAAATGGAAACTAAAAGTAAAATGAGGAAAAGAGCAATAATTCAGACATAACTTTCTGTAATTTTTGAATACAGGAAATACTGGTTTAGTAAGTAATATTAGGAATTAAAAACAAAAAAGAAAAAAAGCTGTTTCAGTCTAAATTTACCAATCTTTCAATATTTCCAAATTGAAAATAAAGCAGCTTCTGATTTTCCCACAGCATAGATGTAATTTATAAACATATAAAAAATTCAAGGATAGATTGAATCGGCATTATAATTAAAATAAGAAACAAAATCTATCTTTTCCTGATAGCCAAATATTAAGCTAAATTATACAGCGTAGGAACAGTTGCTCTGCTCTTTCAATGGAATAACAGTCTAGTTCACTAGTGTCCTTCCTAAAACAAGTACATTTTAAGGGCATTTGTGAAAATTGTGCTGTTAAATTAAAACATAAATACTTTTTACCAACTAAACAATAAATTGATATATTGATTTAATAACATTCACTGTTTTAGATTCTTGGAGATGTGTATTTTTTAATATTACAACATAAAAAGATTAAATAACCATATTTATTACCAATGGCTTATTCCATTAAACTCTTGGGGAAAAAATTCCAACATGTAAAGAAAAAACTCTATGTATGTGGTGGGTTGACTAAGGCTAGATGTCAGGTGCCCATCAAAGCCACTCCATCAGTGCCTTCTGTAACCAGACAGGCGAGAGAAAATAGATTATGAGTTTAGGGCAGGAAGAGATCACTTAATGATTGCAATCTTAGGCAAAACAGATTTCAGTTAGAGAAATTAGTTAAATTTATTACTAACAAAATCAGAGCAGGATAAGTAGAAGTAAAATCTTAAAAGCACCTTCCCCCTTTGCCTCCTTCCTTCCTGGGTTTAATTTTATTCCGAATTTTCTACCTCCTTTTCCATACTGTGGTGCAGGGATGTGAGGAATGGGAGGTATGATCAGTTCATCACGTTGGTTTTGCCACTGCTTCCTCCTCAGGGAGAGGAATCCTTCCCCTGCTCCAGAGTAGGTTCCTTCCCATGGGAGACAGTCCTCCACAAACTTTTCCAGTGTGAGTCCTTCCCAAGGGCTACAATTCTTCCTGATCTGTTACAGTGTGGGTCTCTTCCACAGGATGCCGTCCTTCAAGAACCAGCTGCTCCAGCATGGGTCTCCCCCATGGGCTGCAGGTGGATCTCTGCATCCCCGTGGATCCCCATGGGCTTCAGGGGCACAGCTGCCTCACCATG
Source organism: Chaetops frenatus (assembly GCA_013400775.1). Lineage (NCBI taxonomy): Eukaryota > Metazoa > Chordata > Aves > Passeriformes > Picathartidae > Chaetops > Chaetops frenatus. The sequence goes on from VZTR01012064.1 coordinate 41,570, forward strand.
GGCTGCACCAGGGGCTGCAGGGGAATCTCAGCTCTGGCACCTGGAGCACCTCCTGCTCCTCCTTCTGCACTGACCTTGGTGTCTGCAGAGCTGTTCCCGTCACATATTCTCACTCAGTTTTTCTCTGCCTGCAATCACTTCTATGAAATAATTTTTTCCCTTCTTCTTAACTGTGTCACCCCAGAGGCTCTACCACCGTCCCTGATGGGCTTGACCTTAGCCACCAGGGTGTCTATCCTGGAGCTGGCTGGGGTCTGTTGTGGGAGCGGCAGCTGCACAGAGAAACCACCTCTATAGCACCCCTTCACTACCAGAACCTGACCATACAAACCCAACACAACGTATTTCCAACTCTCATCTTCAGGTATGTGCAAATGGAGGTAGTTGCTTCTACGACGAGGAAAATCAGAGATCTCACTGTGTCTGTGCTGTTGGATGGACTGGAAACACATGCCTTGAGAATATTAATGATTGTGAGACAAACCACTGCCAACATGGAGCCACATGTGAAGATGAAATTAATAAATACAGGTACTAACATGTTGTTTTCTACACAAGCCTTCATATAGTGTTTTATGACATATGAAGATATTTTGACTTTCAGAAAGAATTACAAAGGGTGTTGTTAATACAGTAATATAATTTTCATATAAAAAATGCCATTGAATACTCAATTTAAATAAGGATGGGCATTGAGTAAAACTGTGTAGTCCAAAGTGTTGCAGGAAGAAATCACAAATATTGCTCTTTGCTGGTCAAAGAAGTTAAACCTACTATGCAGAATCTCACATAAACAAATAATCCATTTTATTAAATGATAAACTCTTTTTGAGACAGGACTCTGTCACAGAGTGTCTTAGTAAAATGTGAATGATAATTTATTATCATTTCAGATATTGACAAAACCATAAAGTATGTGTTCTCCTTAGTGAGCTGTAACATGCCGTATATATTTGAAAATTAGATTTTATAAAATATGGTGAAAAAATAATTGGGAAAGGTTTTCTTTAATAAACACAGTTCAGCTGTTCTTATCAGACTTGAATGATTTATTTTTCCTGAACAAAATCCAGAATAAATAAAACTTCTCTATAATATCTGTAAATGTATTTTGAAAGACATTATTCTATGTTGTGCCATGCCCTACTTAGAAGCACTGTAATTAGTATGCTTTAGTGTTTCTACTTAGAAAAGATTGCAATAGTGCACATAATAAAAATAGAAGCAATTAAAGATTTCTTCAACTTCACTTCTGCTTTTAAAGTATCTTCTGTAAAAATAACTGAAATCACCAAATAGGCGCACTAATGAAGACAAGTGATTTTTTCTAAGCATACTAGAGTTAAAGCAATTTTTGTCAGAGAATTCTTACAAAGTAAACATCCTTTTTACCACCTTGCAATTAACACTTGTATCAAATTACTGGACCATATTTTAGCACTTTATTTCACTGATAAATTAGTGGCTTTCCCTTCTTTTTCAGGAAGATAACTCTGATAGGAATACAAAGCCATGTTTACATGACAAAATCCACTAGCATTTACTGAGAAATTAGTAGTTCTGAAGACATCTGGTATTAAAGAACTTTTGATTTTTACTTCCTAGTCCAGACTCAGTTTGCTGATGGAAAACACTTAACTTTTACTTTTTCAGTCTTTGAAAGACAAATTAAATTGACAGATCAGTTCCTAATGAACAGAAAAATATACCATTAAGATCTGAATCTCAGATGGTCAGTTGTGTTAGCAGAGAACTTGACCCCAAAAGAACACAACTGGTTATTTTGTCAAGACAAAGTGTAGCATGTTTACTGTATAATACCTGCTCTGTTGAAAGAGCATGGTTGTTTCTCAATGACAGTGAAGCATTTTTAAAAATAACTAAACTATTCCTGCCTTAAAAATAATGACGTTTCCCAAGTTATTGTTAGCAAGTGAAACAAAAATAATGTCCACTTTCCAATACATGATCAAAACTAGAACAGTACAAGAGGAAATGATGAATGTAAGCTTATCCATATTTTCTAAAGGCTTGTAATTTGCATTTCTATCCTAAAATGGGTATAATTTTTTATTAAGGTATTTATTAAGAGCTGTATTAGATAGTTTCAGGAAGGCATAAGAAAACTGTCAGCAACTTATATGGAGAATCAAATGTGTGAGTGCCATTAAGAAACCTACAGACATCAATTTTTAAAACTACTACAGCCATTCAAAACCTCACTTAATAAGTGCAGAAGATAAAGATATGCCAAAATTTTTTATATATTAGTTTTTTGTTAGCATAAAATTATTGTAAAGTGCTAGACCTTTCTCCTAGTTAAGATTCTTAAATTCTAAATTATTAAACTTTGGTCATAATGCATTTTTCTAGTGATAGCTTATATAGTAATGCTAACACAAAGAAATCACAGAAAATATGCTAGCTTTGATTCAATAACATCCCCCTCTTTTAAGATCTCACATTTTGCAAGCCATCATTTTTTTCAACTGAATGAAATATTTCTAACTTTTTGTCTCCTTACCATGGCATATTCTTTTTCTCCTCCCATTTTGAAATTACTGTTCCAGACTGTAGTGTCACATAGAGGTATATATA
>VZTR01012064.1:44200-66042 GCA_013400775.1 Chaetops frenatus
AGAATTTCCTTTGAGCTCAGGGTGGGGAATTGCTCCAAGTGCAGAAGGAGGGGGAGTTTTAAACTTTTATATAGAGTAATTTTCAGCAAGGCTGCATACTAAGACCCTCATAATTACTGTAAGAAGTCTTAGGAGTTTTACTCCTTTGGTTTAGTGAGCCTTCTCTTACAAATAAAGTGGCCCCTATCACACTGACACAAAACCTATAATTAATTCAAATTGTTACACTTCCAAATGAGTCTGTGCTGTTTGCAATATCATAAAGTAAGTCAATCAGCATGCATTTAAAATGATAACTGCAAAGAATTACTGCGTCTGCCACTGGGTTGATGGCGTGGCTGTCAATATGAATCTGGCAGATACCAAGAAATAGACTAATTGCATCCACAAAAGAATCTCTTAACCTTTGTTTATATATACTTGAGACCAAAAAAATGACAGTAAGATTCATCACCTCAGTTTAATAGACAATGTTTCTACATTAAAAAGAAAATAATAATAATTTTTCCCTTCTAGAGAACCTGTGTTCTTTGATTATGTTCTGTCTAGGAGAAGAGAGAGAACTGATTTAATATGGCTCAATGAGAAGAACTTAATGAATAATTAAAGTGAAAGAGATCTTCAAGGAGTAAAACCTCCTGTTTTGAAATCCAAGGGGAAATTTATTAATCTGTTTTCTTCACCCTTGTAAATTTTTTTCTTGCCAACAGTACATTTTGGACAACCAAGATCCTAACAGAAGTAAGACAATAGTAGTAGATACTTTACTATTGTCTATTCAATGGAAAGGAGAAACAGAGTGAAAATACACAATTTAAAACTTGGTGTAGTTTCCATTACCTATCCCGTTTTCCATTTCTTCAGTCCAGTCTGCTCAGATGAAGTCCTACACTTATCACAACCCCAGGAAAGACAAGCAAGAACTGAGAACTGTTAGATTAAGACTTTTAAAAAAGCCTTATTCTAGAATTTACCACTGCTTAAAAGGTCATGATGAAATAATATATTTTTAAAACATATTTTAGTCAATACCTATAGATCTGATGTCAGTATTTCATTAGTTTTTTTATGCAGGAAAATGTCTCATTAAGAAATTAGGCTTGCTGTATGGTAAAACATGAATTGCCAACACACTCTTCAGTATTTAGTATACAAATTTCAATGTCGACAATTAAATAATGAATTAACTCAGTTCAAAAGAATTAAGTGACACATTGTAGAATAAAATGCTTTAGAATATGAAACACCTCTTTGCAGGATGTCATCAAACTTGTGAAAGGTAAACATAATTTAGATAATTTCTGAGTATCACAAAATTTAAAGCTTCTATTATTTTATTCATTCTTGACTTTTCCCATTTTCTTCTAGCTGGGTAAATTGAGCTGTTAGATTAGATTTTTTTTTATATCTAATTTTCTTTTTACAAGTTTATTCATCCTATACTATCATGCAATTTGACAGCAGGACCTAGTTGACAGTGCCATATAAAGTTAGTACTGTGATATACACAGTTTTCTGCAGCAATAATAAGCTTCCTCCACTAGAGAAAGAGGAGAAATACTTTTCCTCACTTTTCTACAANCTTCAGTGCTCCTTGTACCAATACAGAAAATAGGTAGGTCATCTCCTAGCACAGGTTAGTATAGACAAATCTTCAGTCTGGTCTTTGGCTTTCTGCAGTCATTTTAAAGACTCATTTGATGTACACAGTTATTCACTCAATGGCACAAGCCACACTACATCTTAAGTGCAGGCAGTCTATGGTGACACCCTGACAGCTACATTGCCTGGACTGACCAGCACCAACTGACTTACCCACACATCTGCTGTTCAAGACCATGAGTGATAAAAAGTAGGTAGCACACATTGCATCTACGCCATAACCACTCACATTTTAGCAACACCTTCCTTCTTAGATGAAATTCCATGCCTGTCTTGGCATCTCAACTTAACATTAGCAAACTATTGTGCAACATTAACTATGTTTAGGCTCCGGAGTAGTAACGTGCAATCATCTGCATGATATGTGTGGGAGTAATCCTCAAAGAACTTATGCTTGCTACTCTACTAAAATCCACATCTGTAGCGAAAGCATTAAGGTATTTGTTTTCTCTCTTAGTCTGTGTTACCCTCAAAATCTTGCTGTCGAAGAAAGAGGGCATACATGAAGCTAAGAAAGTATTATTATTATAATTAAAGCTAATAGAAAACTTTTCCATGTGCTGTTCTCTGGTGCCATGCTTCTGCTTTCAATGTGCCCCCAGTCTGAAAGGCTGACATTTTAGTCCTCCTTAAGAAAGAAGCTGGGGAGGTGTCATTAGCACCTCCTGGTCTCTGCTGGGAGATTTCTCTCACACACACACCTGATGGGCCATCCCAGAAGTGAAGCTGGAGCAGGAGAGGCAGCAGCTACTGACTCCAGCACAGAGTGACACCCAGACAGGCCATGGAAAGGCTGAGGCCCTGTGCTGAGATGCCTGTGCACAGCCAGATTTCCCCTCTGAGAAGGGCAAAATACAAGTTCCCTGAGCTAGAAATATACTTACAAATGGAAATTCTGGTATTGGATATACCTGTATAAAAATTTGTCTAGGATATATTGTACTGAAACATTTATGCTTCAAAGCAAATGAAGACTGAAAATTAATCAATGCCTCAAAGCTTTTGATATCATGCTCATTATTTTAGCACTGCTGAAGATTAAATAATAANCACCTGCTTTTAATGTTTACACATAATGAAATTTTATGCAAGTCAAAATTTATATTTAGCTATAAATGTAATTGTCTAACACCACCTGCAGCCAAGCTCAACACAGTCACTCACTAACTCCCATACCAGCAGGATGGGGAAGAGAATTGGAAGGGTAAAAGGTAGAAAACTCATGGGTTGAGATAAAGACAGTTTAATCAGAAACAAAAAAGCCACACACACAAGCAAAACAAAACAAGGAATGAATTTGCTGCTTCCCAAGGGCAGGCAGGTGTTCAGCCTTTTTTAGGAGTGCAGGGCCCTGTCACACGTAACAGGTACTTGGGAAGACAAATGCCATGAGTCAAAATGTCCCTCACTTTCTCCTCCTTCCTCCCACTTTACATACTGAGCATGATGGCATGCAGTATGGAATATCCCTTGGGTCAGTTTGGGTCACCTGTCCAGGTTTGTCTCCTCCCAGCCTCCCATGCAGCACCAGCTTCCTCAACAGCTTGGCAGCATGAAAAGCAGAAAAGGCCCTGACTCTGTGTAAGCCCTGCTCAGCAGTAACAAAAACATCTCTATACTATCAACCCTGTTTCCAGCATAAATCCAAAACCGTGGATTAAAACCAAAAGAACATGAGCACTAGCCACTGTGAAAATTAACAAAACCAGCACAGTAAAGTAAGTGTATGAGATTATTTTTGTGTACTCCATTCCTTTTAAAAGTGAGAAACAGAATCATCTGAAGCTCTCAAGAGAAGTCAAAGATTTCTCCTTTGCTAAGTGGCTGAGACTGGAAGAGAGAATACAACAGCTCTATATACTATGCAGTAGCAATGGATCAGTAGAGCAAAATTGGTGGTGATGAAGAGCTCACAACCACACTAAATGAGATGTGGAGGGCTTACTTTAAGTAAGCACTATTTTGGTCCATGGACTGAAAGCCCATTAGCAGTTGGTGTCCATTAGCAGTACTCCAAGGCACACAGCTTCTGATTTAGTTTCCATATGGCTACCATAAAAAAATGTAGGCATAGTAAACGAGGACAGAAGCAAAGAGCCACATGAGCATTCACTTCTGTTAAAAATAAAGGGAAAAAAACTCTTTCTGCCAGATGGATCAGTAGACAAGTTTACTGTAATCAAGCCTTCCTTAACTTATTAGTTTTTCCACCTTCTGGATAGCATCTCTATGGATCAGGAATATGTATTATCGTAAAATTACCTCCTGTGTGAGGAGACTTCTGGACATGATAAGGACAGGATCAATCAAAGAATATATTGCCAAGTACAAGGGATTTTCTAATTTTACGATATGTGGGTCAGCTGTGAGATAATCCAGATTTGTTTTCATTCACACAGCAAAAGAAAACAAAAAAGTAGGAAGGGTAATATGAAAAAGTTCTCTCAAGCCTTATACAATTTCGATGTCTGTCTAAAAAGATTTTAGAAAAAAATACTCTGAACAATTTCTATAAAATATACTGAACAATATCTATAGAATTCTATAGATTCCTTTTTTTTTTCAGTTAGACAGAAATTATAACTTTTGTTGCTAATGATAAAGTACTTTTATACTGATTTTACATCCAAACAGGTTGTAATATTGTTTCTTCCTAGAGACATTGTAGCAAGTAGCCATTTTTTTTTCAGAAAAACCTTTAAAATGCATAATACTTATATTTATAAGCATTTTCTCTTTCAATATTTTCATTTGAAGGTTAGCATTAATATAGTTCATAGTTTGTCCTATGTAAATAGCTAAGATTTTAATTTAATTATTGCTAGAAGTGCATTTAAAATGAAGTTACTTAGTGACTTATTAAAGGCAAAGAAAGGAGATTGAACCAAATATTGTGATTCATTTGTGGGTAATTCAGTGGGAGAGTATTGTTAACATTATTAGTGATTATTGACCTACATATTCCAGACTAGCAATTTTTTTTGGATGTTTTCCCTCCTCTTCTCCTCTTCTCTCATTTCACTAACAGGTGCATATGTCCCCTTGGTTACACTGGCACATTTTGTGAACTTGATATAGACAACTGCATTGGAAACCAGTGCTCTCAATATGGATTATGCCAGGACCATTTGCATAATTACAGCTGTTACTGTATGCCTGGATATGAAGGACCCTTCTGTGAAGTTGAAATTAATGAATGCTCAAGTTCACCTTGCAAAAATGGAGCTACTTGTATGGATTTAAGTGGCCACTTTTCATGTCATTGTACTGCTGGGTTCAAAGGTAAGTTTTGTTCTTTTGAAGTGCTTTGTGTTACAGATGTGGTTGTCCCACTCAATGAAGCAATGTTTGTGTGACTGTTTAATTAAAATTATATGCAAATTTAAATATGCATATATTTGCATTTGTATGATCCACAGGAGTTTAAACTTAATTAGTATTGAAATTCTTAGGTTGTGCCTCCTAACAGCTCCCCACCTGACCTTCCCTCCACTAAAGGTACAATTCTGAGTATAAGCTTTGATTCTGTTGGGAAAAAAAATTTATGAATTTCCAAAACACAATTTTAATTGCATAATTTTAATTTCACAGTTATGCAGCCTTAGGTGTTATGGCTTCAGTCATACACAGGATGATAAGAACAAATTTTTTGATACCGAACAGGAAAATTTAAGCTTGAGGAGGAATGAGAACAGCAGTATCATTGCTCTGCATGTATAGAATCTAATCAGCTATTTTGAGTGAGTTGTTCAGACTCCCCTTCGATACACCAGAGGAAGATAGGGCATCTGCCTGTCCTAGACATCTTTTGTAGGAAGAAATCAACTGTAGATTTCTGCATTGCATTAGATAAATCCTACACAAACTGACACTAGGATTTCTTCTTGTACTAATTTCTGGTTTTTTTGAATAATACTAATATTCAGACTACATGTGGGAGACAGAAAATAATTTTGAATTCAGCAATACCAAAGTGTTGCATTTCCAGCCTTTAGTCTATATCATCAAGAACAAGCAATTAATGCTCCGAATGCTTCTCTATTGGCAATCTGTGGTATCATTAACAAAGGCAAAAATAAATAGCATAGTATGCACATTGTCATTTTTACTAACTAAACATTAACTTACAGCTTCTTCTTCCAAGCTGCTGAAGGCTTTTTCTCCAGTCCAGAAAGTGTGTGTAGTACTAGATTTTTTAATTCCCAGTTAAACCACTGAATTACTAAGTAATTATAACTTCCCTGCCATTTTTTCCATTATACATTCTGGCTAGCTGCACATACTTTTAACATTTAAGCATTAGCATTTTTAATTTCAGATATGTTTATATTCATTTACATATTTCATTTACACATTTATGTATGTGATATACACTTGCAGATTTGTTGTCCTCAATTTTAGTTGAGTGTATAAACTCTTGGTCATTTGCTTACACATTTAGTAAAAGTTGTTACTTCCGGTTCATGCTCATTTATTAATAAATGTGTAATCAGAGAATTATCCCTGAGGTGAATTAAATTCCATTATGACAGCAGACTTGCATGTCTGAATAGACGTGAAGAAAACAATAGTTAGCTCACCTGTGAAAAACATAACAAAATGTATTTCTATCTTGCTGCTTAAACTTCAAGTCTTATTTTGTACTTTGCTGGACTTGATGGGGAACTTCAACCACCCCGATATCTCCTACAGGCACAATACTGTGGAGTATAAGATCTGCTTGGAAGGGTCCCTTGGGATAAAACCCTCGAAGGAAGGGCCTAAGTAAATCTCTCACAACTTCTAAGCTCAAGAACTATTTGTCTCAAAGAGAAGACAAAAAATACCAGAAGGTCTGTATGGATGATCAAGGAACTCCTGGCCAAATTCAACCAAAAAAAAAAAAAGGGTACTGACAAAGGGTGGAAGCAAGGACAGGTAATCTGGCAGTAAATAGAGAGACTATCTGAGCATGCAGCAATAAGTTTAGGAAAGTCAAAGGTCAAGTTGAATATGACAAAATTGTGGGAGACATCAAAAAAGGGTTTCTGTGAGTATGTAGGTGATAAAGGGAAGAGAAAGGAATTTGTAGTCCCATCCTTAATGAAACTGCACATGGAAAAGTTTGAGGTAGTGAATACTGCCTTTGCCTCAGTCTGTACTGGTAAGATTGTCCTTCAAAAACCCACCATCCTGGAGACCAGAGAAAAAGTCTGAAGCAAGTAAGACACACCCTTGATGGAAGAGATTAATGTCAGGAAATACTTACGCAAGTTGGATAGATGTATGTCCATGGGCCCCGTTGGGATGCATCCATAAATCATAGCATAATAGAATTTTATAGTCATTAAAGCTGAAAAAACCCTCTAAGATCACTCTGTCCAAATGTTAAGATAGAACCACCACGTTCATTTCTCAACCATATCCCCATGTGCCCTATCCACACAGCTTATGAGCAGTTCCAGGGGTGGCAATTTCACCACTTCCTTGGGCCACCTGTTCCGATACATTTCCATAGAAGCAAATTTAAAGAAAAAGGATTGTCATAATATTACCCATTAGGTTAAACTCATTACCACATGTACTGAATATATTGAGTTCTGATTTTTCAGAGTATAAACCACAAAAAACTAATAAAAGGCTGTTTAAACTTCTAAAAATGTTATTACTACCCAAGCAATTACATTTTCATAGTTTCTGAGGGTTTATGATCCTGGGTCATTTTCCAGTACAAAACAGATTTTAAGTTCAGTCATAGCTGCATGTTATGAATCAGTGATTTGTATCTCAAGTGTACAACTAAAAACTTCACATTTATTCTTATCTAATTTTTGTGTGTTTGTTATGTTGTTTCTCTGTAATTTAGCTTTTTAACAAATCCAGATGTACTCCATTTTTCTTCATACATAGTAAATTCACTTTCAGATGAAATATCAAAGGCAATAGTAAATAAGTTAAATAGCAAAACAGAAGTTATTGTTGCTCAGTAGTCCATACATATTTGTGGAGCTATCATACTTTGTGTACTAGGATGCAGAGATATTGCAAACAACTTCCCATTTATTAGGTGGGAGGCAACTTGGTGTCTCTCCTGCTACTAAATGAATGCCTGGGTTATCTTTAGTATAACATTATAATCAGTTCTTATTTCAGAAGTTAGATGTTAAATAGACGATTCACATCAATCTCCTATGTCCAGTTGATTGATCAGTCTGATGTCTATCAACATTTCTCAAATGTTTCGCATTCTATTAGCTAGGGATATTATTAGGCTGTGTAATGGGAATTGTCAACATGAAAAATCAGATTGGATTTTTAAAAAAAAAAAAGCTCATAAAGAATTCGAGGCTTGGGTATTTGCACAATGAAACCAAAAACTTTGCAAAATCATATGCCACAGTCTTCCCTTCTGAACAGTAAAGTCTACTAGTGCTGGAAACTTTAATGTTGGAGATATTTTGTTAATGTCTGGTTTCCACTGTTTCCACTGCCTATAAGAGAACTTCACACATGTCAAACTTGGAAGTTTGCAGTATGATTTTAAAAATTAAATAAATAACTTTTAAAACTTTTTAAGCTTTTGGTCATGTGGTGACTCTCTATATTGCTGTCTTCTGGTTCAGTCCTTCTAATGCAGCATAATGCTTCAGAGTAATTCCCAGTTCACATTAAGAGTAACTCCTCGTCTCTCCTTTCTTCCATATCTTTGTGTTAGCTCTATCTTGATACATCAATATTCAGCATCAAATAATTCCAGCTTTCATGATGACTCGTATGTCTAAATAAATAGCACTCTGTTTATTTCTGGTTTAAAGGAAGCCCTCTTGGAATTTTTTGGGAAAATCCCGTATTTATCTAAACATGTCATTCATTAAAATTATTTTCTGTTTAGAAGCCCACAAAAATGTGAAGGCAGCTACTGAGAACTCTAAGCAGATAGATAATGTTGCCTCATTGGTTTCTCTAGAGGGTTTGCATCTATATAATACTGATTACAGAGTTTAGATTTGGGAATATTTTCATTCTGAATGTATATACTGAACCCCACATAGCAAAATAAGGTCCATCAGTGCTTCACCCATGTGTAATTAACAAATAACAGTGTTGAAGCTCATCACTAACGTAGGCCTTGCAGTGACTTTATGAGTTTGCCATTCAGATATTCTGTATGTCATGCTCTTCAGCATTCCTCTTGTTGCCTAAAAGAGGAAAATGGCACGTGCGCTTCTTGAAATCATTCCATTACTTTAAATGTCTGGGCTTGGTTTTCACTTTTTTATTCCCCAAATATACATGAGAAGTCCATGTGATACCTGGAGTCTGAGGAATTATTTAGTGTTTGTATTTTCAGTACATTATTAATCAGTTTTACATTGGTTGAATGGTTTTAGTTTCCCCACTCTATCACAGATGTGAATAGTATATCCTCCATGCCATCAAGTAAATCAAACCTTGAAGGAAAATACTTGAAGTTATGTGAAAGCCAATCCTTTTTGACACAAGTTTAAGAAGACTTAATCCCTTATACAAATCAAGTCTAGAAGAGCTGATGGACAGCCTAACATATTATGAAGATTGAACCTGTTTACAGGAAGCATTAAGATCAAGGCTGCTCCATGAGAGGAATCACAAACTAGAATCCAAGCTTAACCTTAGTGCAGGCTAAGCAAGGCACAGTTCTGCAGGGTCTAAACAGAGAAGTCAGGACCGATGTCTGGTAACAGGGTCCTTGACAAGCCCCAGGCAGCACAAGCAATGGACCAGGTCCAGCTGGGGAAGCAAGTTAGAAGCAGCAGGAGACAGAACTAGAGACAAACTTGTAATGTACCTACAAGCCATCCATCAGAAAAAAACCCCAAAACAAAACAACCTTACAAGATCATTCTTGAGACAGGGAGGGAGGCAGGATTGGAAACTACAACATCTGCAGAATAGCTCAGGCCAGATCAGGGTACCCACAGCTGAACCCACTCACAATGGGCAGGGTGTGTAGAAAGGACCTTGGTGGGTCTGCTTCAGTCAGCTTGGGTCTACTAGAGCTCCCTGATAGCTGTTTTGTAGGAGCTGACTGAAGCAGGGTCATCTGGAAAAATTAAATCATTAGTTTTGCTGACAAAGGTAGGCAGTCAGGTTCAGCATTTTTCCCACACCAGTTCTGCATTTGAAACACCTGCTTCCATTTCCATTCATACAGTTCCTATCTTGATAGGACTTAGCCGTCCCAGAAGAACAGCTCATGTCTGCTCCCACATTTCCACCACACATTGAGCCTGGGCTGGGTGTGCAGCTCAGGGCATTGGGTAGTGCAACCCTTTCAGTACAGTGTAATCCCATGGATGCCGATGAGCTGGGCTCTGGGCAGTTTACATTTGAAGAGTCACAGACTTAAAATTCTTTCATAGAAGCCAGGAGGGTGGAGTGGTTTGACACATTATATAAAATGTTTTCAATCTGTAATAGACATCCACAGACAGGATTACTCTATATGAGGTGAATAAAAATTAGATTTGTTTTGGATTTTTAGCTACTACAATATCTTACAGAAAACCTTGAAAATTTAAAAATGACCAAGAGTGTAGAACAACAAAATTCAGAAAAAGAAATGCCTGTCAAGTTCACTAAATCCTTGCCTGGACGATCTGACTTTCTTGTTCATAACTGCATTTTCTGCAAAGTCAGCAGAAGCATTACTCAGCTTGATACATCTCTTATCTAACAGAATAGCTTATGTTACCTAGCAAGCAACAAAATTACAAAACTCATTATCAGGTACATGAATACTTTGCAATTATACACATTTTACAAAATGGTGGACAGTTAGACGGGAGTATGTGAAGACAATCCTCAAATACATTGTTAATATTTTGGCTACATGTTGAACTTCACCAAACCCTTGTGGTTGGCTTTATTTATTTATTTATTTATTTTTTTTTTAATAGTACTTCATTAAGTTTACATTAAGCAGAATTTTAAATCATTTGCTTTTCATCTGATCTCGGAATAGAAAGATAAATTTTATGTCTTGAATATGTCCTCAGGAGATGAATTTTACTTCAAAAAAATATTCTTACACAACCTTTTCCTAATTGTGGTAATTCTGTGTTCCTTTACATTGTCAAACTTTATATTTCATTTTTCCTATAAAACAAAAGTTGTTATAAACAGTATTTAAAAGAAACTTTGTATTTTGGTCTGTTTGCATGTGTTTTGTGATTCAGACTGAAATGTTATAGTGGTGTTGGCACTTAATAAAAGATATTTCAAATATAATGTGTATTACATTAAGAAAATAAACTCTTAAATAATTTCAGTTTTATTCTAATTTCCAAATGAATTTCAGATATGTCTGAATATTATATTTGAGGACAGTTTGAAATTAAACTTCTTTTGATATCAAAACCCTCCTCAATTTTGTGGATATTCTATAAAATCTAACAGTAGTTTGAAAAGTTCAGATAAACTACAAAGTTAATGCCTTTAAGTTAAGCAGAAAAAAAAATCTAAAGTTTGAAACATAAAAATTTTCAATCTAGTGATCTTGCAGAGTTGCACTTCTGAAAGTAAAGAATATTCAATGAGAGTTCATTTGTTAGACTTATGAAACCTGATTTTTTTTGTAGTCTTTCATCTGCAATTATATTTAACTGCGAACTTTAGAGTCCCTCCATTTGCTAAAATAGCATAACTATTTTAAAGGGAGTAAGTGATATCAGTAACACTGGAGGATGAGGGTGAAATACCTTTGCTAATTTTTTTAGCATTCACCTACTCAGGTCCTTACGTTATTCTCAACACCTTTGTGCTCCTGCAGAATAATGTCTTGTGTATCATCATGTGCAGGTAGAAAATGTTGCTGTTAAAGATCAGGCAATGCAATTTGCAAGAGTGACAGGCTTTCCTGTAATTGTCTGTTATATATTTGAGAATAGTGCAATTTTATATAGTATAAAATATTCTATAGCGTTAATAGAAGCAGAGTTGGCTCATGGTAATTTTTAACATTCTCTTTGTACTTCAGAATTGGTGATATGATGCCTTTAAAGTGTATAGGAACTCAGACCTTAAGCTATGATTTATTAAATAGCTAATTAAATATTATGTTTTACTAGTAATTATGTTTGGATGAGTTTTATTAATTTTAACCTTAAAAGCATAAATCAAAAAAAAAATTTATATTAACATACTTTCATGTTGGAAGCAATTTGTAGCCAATTAAAAATTTTTATTTGACTTCCAAAGAAGGTTCTCATCATACATTTCAAATGTGTAGTTGAGAAGAGCTGCATACTGAAAACAAAAAAGGCTTCTCTGTATCTGTCCAGCTTTTTTCATGTCTCAAATACTCAGAAAATGTGGTCTCACAGTAGCTTCATAGATTCTTTGATTGTCCCTGAAATATTTTTAAAATACTGCCCACATATTATCTTTGTAGTCTGAGAATATGGATTCCTAAATTCCCCCTTGCATGACATCTTGGATATCATCAGTATATAGGATGATCTCACTCTATTATTTCCCTTAAAACTGCTTTTGCTTTAACCTGTAACAATTCGAGGGAGGTGAAAGAATCTGTTTCAAGGAGTTTTTTTAGTACATGCTTCAGCTTGCCTATGGCTTGTGGCCAGATAATTTACTTCTGGAAGAAACTCTGTTTGTGATATTTGTGCTACTCTCCACCTGCCTATCCAGAGGAAGAGAACAGATCCCAGTGCGTTTTTATTTCTCTCCCTCAAAAGAGACCCACCATAATCAGAGATCTGAACTAGAAAGCATAAGGAATGCAAAATACCAGAATTAGATCAGAAAGGTTGTACATAGTACCACTGCCTTATCGGTGCTTCAAAGAAAATTCTTTAAAAAATTAAAGAACTTTAGAAATTAATTTATATGTTGGCCAGTCCATGCTTTCCACACTGCTGACTTGCTATAATTACTGAACGTGATTTATCTCCACATTCCAATGGCTGGATGTAGTGTGTTGGCCCTGGCTGAACACCACGCCCCCACCAAATCCTCTCTATCACTCCCCTCTGCAACAGGACAGGGGAGAGAAAATATAATGAAGGGTTCATGGGTTGAGGCAAGGAGAGATCACTCACCAAATACCATCACAGACAAAACAGACTAGAGATATTAATTGAATTTACTACTAATAAATTCACAGCAGGATAATGAGAAATAAAACAAGACCTTTAAAAACAACTTCCCCTACCCATCTCTCCTTCCCAGATCTACCTGCTCCCAACCAACAGCACAGGGAGATGGGAAATGGGGGTTGTGGTCAGTTCATCATCTGTGGCTTCTCCTGCTGCTCAGGGAGAGGAATCCTTCCCCTGCTCCATCACGGTCCTTCCAACAGGAGATAGTTCTCCATGAACTTCTCCAATGTGCGTCTATCCCATGGGCAATAGTTTCCCACAAACTACTTCAATGTGGTCATTCTTCCATGTGGTGCAGTCCTTCAAGGACAGGCTGCTCCAGTATGGGTTCCCCACATGGAGGTAAGTCCTGCCAGGAACCCTGCTCCAGTGTGGGTTTGTCAGTCCAGGGGCCTGCAGGTCCCTGCCAGGAGCCTGATCCAACACAGGCCTCCCACGGGGTCACAGCCTCCTCTCAGGCATCCACCTGCTCCAGTGTGGGTCTCCTCCCTGGGCTGCAGGGGGATCTCTGCATCCCTGTGGATCTCCCTGGGCTGCAGGGGCACAGCTGCCTCACCATGGGCTGCACCAGGGGCTGCAGGGGAATCTCAGCTCTGGCACCAGGAGCACCTCCTGCCCCTCCTTCTGCACTGACCTTGGTGTCTGCAGAGCTGTTCCTCTCACATATTCTCACTCTGCTCTTCTCTTGCTGCAGCTACATCTACACAATAACTTTTCTCCTTCTTCTTAGATGTGTTATCCACCCCTGTGCCCCTCCTTCCACCAAAACCTGGCCACAAAAACACAATACACAGGAAATAGCTTTTCCTGTTACATATCAAAGAAATCCCTTTTGTAGATTACAAAGCTGCAATTCACTATACTTCCTAGCTTTGCTCTTAATTATTTCGTTCCCTCTTATCTGCATTTTCCTTCATTAAATGTTTAGCGATTTGATCATGTTCCTCCTTTGTATTACATGGAGGAAGAGAAATGTCCAATATTACAACACTGCCAACTTGCTGTAGAACGTAGGCTGAACTGTTCTATTAAACATAAATGTCTGTAAATTAGTGTTGGCCTCATTTTCATATGCAATGATACTTCACAGTTCTGTTTCAAAGGTGTCAGAGAGCAAAATGAAAGAAAATTATTGACAAAATTATGGACAAAAATTGCTTGAATGCTGTACATTTGTATACTAGAAAAAAAGCTTCAGGTTTATGCTTAACCTCAGTAGGAAAGCTTTATATTTTCCTGATTGTAATGCTTCCAACTTTGCCTGTCAAAACTGACTGCCCTGTAACCAATGAAGCAGAAAAATTCGTGACACACAAGGAGTCCATCAGTAGTTCTGTGTACGCAGTGTACTGTGCCAGTGGGGTCACCATGTAGGCTGTGACAATCCTATAGACTTTTTTCATTATGAATATATCTCTATGATTTGAACTTGTCAGCATATTTGTCTTTTTTTTAATTCAAATTTTCAGGAGAAACATGTTCTGTTCACATCAATGAGTGTCAAGACAGACCCTGTTGGAATGGAGGAACCTGTGAAGAGGACATAAGTGGCTTCAAATGCAATTGCCCCTTTGGTAAGCATTTATACTTTTTATATATTTGCTACATTGTTATAGTATGGGAGTCCCTCATTGGCTAGTCAGGTGCTATAAAGTCTTGTACAATGCAAGCATTCTGGATGCATTTTGAAACATAGAAAGCTAGTTATTTAGACTAAAAAGAATTTTTTTTCCTCTAATTTGTCATAAGAAATTCTTATAAATTATAGATTAGTTAGATAAAGAAGTACTTGTAGTACTGGAACATATTGGGAAAGAAATAGGGTAGAACTGAAGATTTTAAACTATTTACTGTATATTTGTATAGACACCTTATAACAACACATTCTTTCAAACAATGTAGGGTTTAGCCAACAAAATGTTGAAATTTAGCAAACATAAAACCCCCAATCTTTCAAATCCTATTCCACTTGCCAAATTACTAATTCCTAAAAGAACTCAACATTGCTCTAATGTTTGTATGACTTCAATCTGGTTGCCTGATCTTTGTGGCATATGAAATGTCTTGAAGTATCCAAGGTATTGTATAAGGCTGGAATATATCCTAGAGGATATAAGGGACACCCAAGATTCATCAGGCCAGGTGGCAAGTGAACTAAGAACAATGCAAAAAGACCAATAAAAATTAGGGAGAAAGATATATAATGCTGAAGGTTTTCCTTTGCTAATTATAGATATTGTTTAATTTGAGATTTACATGTTATTTTTTGTTGACTAAGAAAACATAGAAAAGGATGGGTTAGAAATTCCTAACCTTAGAAATCTTTTGACCAAAGCAGCCTGAGGTACTGATTTTGCAACTTGTAAGTTCATTCATAAATATGGATGATAAATCATTGATAAATTCTAAAATGGTTTTTGTTTCGACTTGTGCATTTATAAGTTCATTGTTATTATGAAAAATAAGGTCAAGAAAAATAATTTTATGCAGTTATGGGCTAAGAGGATCTCATAGTACTCTGGTGTTTTGAAGCTAAACTGACTGTGATCAGTAAAACCTGGAAATGTCAGAGAACTGAAGGTCTACGATGAACCTTCTCAACTTGAACAACTGATTTTAAGATAATATTGTGTATTAAATAAATTAAGATCCTTAAATGTCTTAAGGTTGGTATCTGCTGAGTTGGGAACTGAAGACAATACTGAGCTATATCTTCAAAAGATAAGATGGTGCTTTCAAGTTTGTTGCTTCACTGAGACAAATGTAAGCTTGTCAAGTCTTTCACTGAATAAAGGGTGTAGCAAAACATTAACAAAAACATTACCTCCTTTGTTCTTCTGAGATGGAGATTTTCACATTCGATGCACCACTTTGCTATCATGTGTTTGACTCTTGTTGGTGTTCACCAAGACTTTTATCTACAGTGGATTTTACACAGAAGCATCCTGCACCTCTTTCTTTCCACAAATCTGAAAGGAGATCTCTTTCATACAGCAGAATGCATGTCAGTGACAGGAAACAAAATTATTGTGGCATTGTATTAGTAATCATCTGTTCCTCTTTCTTTAAAGAAAAGGCAGTCACTCTGTAAAGCTTTCCTTACCCAATTAATTTTTATTATAATTCTCAGTGTATATGTGTGTGTCATCTGAAACAATGAAGTTTATATAATGGACATGTACACTAGAAATTGTAAGTTTCTTTCCACTGACTAATAAAATGCAGTGCATAGCAGTGGTTCTTCATCATCATCAGTCAAATGATCAAAAAAACCTTGCAGTGAACCAGAGGCCATCTGTAGAAATGATCAGTTATTTTTGAAAAGAGTTAAGACTTGCTGTATCACAATTTGTACCTACATTATTAATAAAATAGCAAACTGAATTAGAGAAAGGGAAGATTATGCTTGGATGTGAATACTGAACAATGAGCTGAAAAGAGGAGAATTTTAATCTAAATGTGATACACATTCCATTTGTGCCCTTGGCTAAATTAATTAATATCCCAGTTGGTATTCTCTAGGTGAAGGTGCAGATAAACAAATGTAACCATCTCACAAACACATTGTGATGATTAAATAATGTCTGTAAATTGCCTGAAACACAAGCAGCTACATTACTGGATATTTTTACAGCTAGGTCAGTTCTAACAAGAGTATGACTTCATAAGATAACATAGCTGACTTGAGCTAATCTTTAAGTGAAAAATGACAATTTATGCCTTCATACTTTCACTGACAGCCAGTGTCTTACTGGATTTCTGGAAAAAATAAGTTTTGCTTAGAGGAACTGTAGTTGCTGGCTTTTTAGCAAGTAAATAACAGTGAGTAAATAAAAAAAAAAAACTGAATAAATCACACGTATTCAATAGCAATAGACAACAGAACATTGGGAATTTGGATATGTCCTAATGATCAAGTTATTGTAAATGAAAAAGCTTGTATCTGTAACTGTCTGTCTGACTAGACCAATAATATTTTTATTCATTAGTTGGGTAAATGTTTTCTTTGTACTTTTTTACTTTGCCTCTGTTGCCAAAAATAGTATCTGCATCTTATTTTAGGTGCATAATGATGTCTTCCCAAAGTTGACTTTTCAATATCAAATATGCTACAAACAATGAACATAAAGATCTTTCCCCTATTTTCAGTGGAGGTTCTCTTTCTAATTTTATTTAGATTCTTATTTTATGAGGAATTGTAACTCTATTTTACTAGATACATCTTAAGAGAACTTCCTTGGGCAAGAAATATGTCTATGTTTCTGCCATGTCAGAAGTGATACCTTTGACTAAAAATTGAGGGGTGACCGCAGTTGAAGTTACATACATTAAAAGAGTAATCACAGTTAGGGGTTGTACACATTAAAATTAATTGAACTTTTTTCTTCAAATTATGATATAACAGTATTGTCATTTATTTGAGTGTAAGAGAGCGTAAGTCCTTAAGGTACAATTTAGAAGGAAAGGATTCATTTATTTTAAGTTTTTCTTTCAGAAACATTAATGCTATGCCAAGAAAGATGTGGACAGACTTACAGAGCTTTGCCCTAGCAATGGGTGAAGATAGTTTAATGAAAGATCTTGACATGGCTTAATAGTGAATAGATGCTCTATAATAGTAAACATAGAATAAACCTATATGTTTTGAAATAAAAGAGTGATTTTTATCTTTTTACTTTTAAAATTTCCAAAGTGTATGTAAGACTAGCACTTTTTATTATAAAAATATATATTTTTCCAAAAGCTCATCTGGCTATACATGATATGCAGTGTTGCATCTGGAAAAGGAATAACTGGCACAATGAGAACATGACCATGAAAAATGTAAGGCTGGATTCTTCACAGTACTGTGTGCTCTAGATATTTGGATGTATCTGAAGAAAGCAAGCTGATTAGCCTGATTAATAAACAAGGTTCATTAACTCCACAAGAATCTTGTGATAATACTTAGGCTGCTTCTGATAATGAGTAGGATCTTTCAGATACTGTGTCTTTATCAAGTAGAGTATTTAAGAAATGCAGAGCAACTAGCACATTGCCATTGGGGGAAGTTAAGAGAATTAATTTGTCAGAGATGGTTCATAATCTGATAAAACTACTTTTGATTGAGACTTGTGGTCCTCGAGTTTTATTTTATTTAAAGAATAGCTTAAAATGGGAAAAGCAAATAGAATGAGCAAATTGACCTCTACTATATTAAGGAAGTCATCAATCTGACACTTGTATGTCTGTATGAACTTTCCAAAAAAGTTACTTCTCCTACAGAGTTATCCAGATCTACCCCAAATGCTTCTGCAGCCTACAGTCCATTACAATCACCCAAAACCAGCACTTTTTAGTTTAAGGTTTCAAACTCACATATAGAGTTTGTTCATCCTTGAGAAGTAAATGGTTTTTCCTTGTTAATAAATAAGAACTTTATATTTTAAAAAAATCTAAAATATATACATGTAATTGTATGAGATCATTTTATGAAAATATATCTTATGCTTTATAAATTACTTTCAAGTAGTTCAATTTATTCATATGTGGTCAATTTTAATACTCAAACTATTATTTTTATATGATAAATCGTCTCTCAGCAGCTTTAAAAATAATCCATTAAAATTCTCTTTAATACAGTTGAGATCTTGCTTAGAAATTATTCCAGTAGTTCATCCTGCTGTTGATAAGATATTGTCATTAAATAGGATGAAATGAGGTCATTTAATCATACAGATCATTAATTCACACAAATGTATCCCAACATTGCTGGAAACGTGAAATAACTAGAGTCAAATTTCAAAAATAGATAACTAGACAAAAATCTTTCCTTGTAAGCAATTTGGTTTATGCTGGGGTTTTTTTCTTTTCTTTTTTTTTTTTTTTAATACAGGGAAATGGGGAAAGTTGTTTATTGTTGGTTTGTTGGTTTGTTTTTTTCCTTTTGGTTTTGTTTTTCTAATTTCCCTGTACTATATTCTAATTTTATTAACACAACATAGGAAGCCCGTGCATCAAAAGATATAGGTTACTTTAAGTAATGGACTCTTCAGGGTATACTTTTGTGGATTTTTGTGACAGTGCATGATCTTTATTTTTGCACCTGAAGGAAAGAGGGAGTAATATACAGATAGATCATAAAGAATCTGACAATGTTTTTAGATACTGTATTAAATCATTACCTAAGTCTTTTTCTCTCTGGGTAAAAGACAAGTGTGTCTTTCAGGTGAACAGTGTAAACACCTTCTGAAAGTGTTTGACTGGAAATAAATTGTATAATAATATATCTTGAGTGACCAGTTACTGCTATATTCTGATGACCTTGTACAGGAGATTTTACAAGCATTATTTCTGAACCTTAGGCATGTCAGGTCAAGTGTAATACTGTTTCAGTTTTTGCTTTGTTCCTGACTATCCTACTCTAGGTTTAGTTGGCAATACATTAAAGTAATTTTCTCCAAGTTGAGTTTATTTTTCCCATAATTCTGACTAGTAAGTGATCTCACGGTCTTTATCTCAACCAATGAGATATTTAATTTAATTTTCTCTCCCAATCCTGATGAGGAGAGGGAGTAAGAAAGCAGCTATCTGGATGGAGGCCTGGAAGCCATCCAAGGTAAACCCTCCACACACCCACAGGCATCAGTGTTGTGAATAAACAGATTTCAGAATAAGAAAATTAAAAATAGGTACCTTCATTATTTTAGCCTTTCTAGTCTGTCTTACCAAAAAAGGTGAAGTTGGTAGGAAGAAAGCTCTAAAATATTTAAATTCAGATTATTCATTCATGCAAGTAACATAGGGAAATTTCTATAAGATTCTTGAAATATGGGGAAAGCACTGTAATGATAGATCCTATAAGCAGGGTGGAAAGACCTTAAATGGACTTTCTGCTCAGTACTGTGATAGAGCCAAGTGCTGCACTTATAAGCAGCTATGTCTGGAAGACAGCACTCGAAAAGCAAGGTATTCCAAGGAGTCTGAAACCTGTGTTCCAGCACAGTGAGGCATTTCCTGTTGTTAAATACTATCTGATATTTTTGTTAATGTTATTGGAAGAAATTCCAGCCTCTTTCATGGGACCAGAGAAAACCTCCAATCAGTACCAAAAATACTGAGGAAAATGATAGGCACTGTCTCTTGCCATCACGTGCTGTCCCCACGTGATCTTTCTAGTTAAAAACATAAGGACTTATCAGTATTGATTAATATGTATTCTTAATTCAGTGTAAGAAAAGTGCAACAAGACACCATCTTCAGTGATGGAAGCCATGGCCAAGGAAATTCAAGTGATTATATATGTGCAGCTACTATTTGATATTTGATTTAATATGTGATGTTGGAATAAACATGGTGTTGGCTCAATACAGAGTGAATGCAATTCTCCACACAATCTATCAGAAAATTGAAGGGCAGATAACAGATGAGAAAGTCCCAAAGGACGTGTGTTCTGCTCCAATCTTTGTTAAGATTAATGTGTCCAACAAACTTTTTACCTATCGGTGAACCAGCATGTTTAGCAGGGAGGAAAGTATCCATGGAGGCTCTTAGATCAGCCCTTGTTACAAAAAATAACATGTCAATTTTCAAATCAATGGATTAATTCTCTTTGTGGTTTATTGCCCTTTAGTTTCTTTGTACATTCTTCTTTTATGTGGCTCAGTCTTCAGATTGTTTTTGTTAGTCCCTGGTGGTTTTTTTTCATTTTAGCTATTTATATTGCTCATTGAAACATTATTAATTCTTTGGGTTTTTTAAATTTGTTTTATATTGCTTCCTTCATATTGTTTTCTGAAGATGTGCCACTTGTTACCCTTTCCATTCAGTTTCCTTTGGTATTTCACCTTTTTTTATCTATGAAAACTAGTATTTAGCAACTTCTATTTGTTGCAGTTAAGTTCATAAAGACTAACTAAATTTCTGTTTCTTGCAGACAGGCTAGTTGGAAAGGATTTTTCTTTTTTTGTCATTGAGTATTTGAGTTCCATTCCTGGTTAACCTGCTACTTGTTTATTTTACTTTTTTTAATTAAACTTTGTTTTTAAATTAATTTTATAGATGACTTCTGTTAGTGGAACTTTTCAGTTCACCTGTTTTATTCATATAGGATAAATAATTTAAATATTTCAAATTTGGTGAGACTGTTCTTACACGTTTCCTTCTTCCTTTAGTTCAATTGAGGCAAAATATTGTGTAGAATGTCATGATAGCCTTTTATGGAGGGAATGACTCACTCTTTTACTCACCTTTTCTTTTAGTCTTCCAGCTAGATGAGAGTAGGAGTAAACTGTAAATTTCTATTTTTGTAGGTTTCAGAGTACATGAATATGTCATTAGTCTTTTCTTTACAGGTGAAAAGTTCTTAACATAACACCTTATTCTGAAAAAATTAAAATCATGACAGGCTTCAGGAAGATTAATTTATTAAAATAACATAAAGAATATGCATCAGCTGAATAAAATGGTACCAATAAAAAGATTTCTAACCTAGCTGTTCCCATGACAACCTCACTTCTTAGGTTTTAAAGACCATTTCTGCATTACTCCTGTGCTATTCATATTTTTGTTGTCTGTTATTTAAATTGATATATGTTTCCATTTTGTTCATATAAAATATTAGACGAAACACATGACAGAAAGTATTGTTCTATTTGTATTATAAGTCCTATGATGCCTTATTTATATTAGGAACATTTACATAATATGTTTTCTTCATGTTGTTTTCATTTTCAGTATTAATATGATCCAGAGAGTTCAACAGGTTTTGCTTGTTTGTTTGTTTGTTTGATTGAAGGGCAATCCTCATTGTTGCAAACAAAATAGGAAATAGTTGGATATATTACAGTTTAGTTTCCCTATTTTGTAGNGATGCCATTCTTTCATCTTTACAAATTAATTTTAGAGGGTTTTTTTTTTTAATTCACATAATTTTCTTCCCCATTCTTTGCATTATACCATTAAGATTCCTATAATAGATCATATATTTTAATAAAGCACAATGTTATAATTTAGTCCACGGTCTGGATCTGAAAAGAACAAGTGGAAAATGTGTGTGTACTA
>VZTR01012069.1:0-61481 GCA_013400775.1 Chaetops frenatus
AATAATAATAATAATAATTTAACCATTTTTCTTTGCTTCTACTAATGTAAGAGTAATTTGTATTTGCTAAGTATTTAATTGCAAATTTCTTTTGCAGAATCTCAAAATTCTTTTGTAAAGCTAGTAAGTATTACAATCTTTATTCAACAGGTGGGGAAGGAAAGAGACAAAAATCCCAAAACACTGAAGCAACCTGCACTGCGATAAACCTACAGATGGTAGAACAGAATCAACTGCGGGTCTCAGCTACCTGAGTGCTTCTATGTGCAAAGCCTCTGCCGGCTGTGCCTGGCAGGGCTGTGGCAGTGGGGGAGCTACAGGAGTGGCTCCTTGTGGGAAGCTTCCCCATGTCCTGCAGAGCCAGTGCCAGTCGGCTCCAAGGCAGCCACGCTGCTGGCCAAGGCCGAGCCCCTCAGTGATGGTGGCGGCGCCTCTGGGATAATAGAATTAGAAAGGGGGAGGAAAAAGAAAACCTCAAAATTGCAGCTGAAGAGAGGAGTGAGGAGGTGCAAGAGACAGCCCTGCAGACGCCAAGGTCAGTGAAGAAGGAAGAAGGGGAGGTGCTCCGGGCCCTGAGATTCCCCAGCAGGCCAGGTGCAGACCACGGTCAGTCAGGCTGGCTCCTGCTGCCCATGGAGTCCACAGACGGAGCAGAGATCCTCCTGCAGCCTGTGGAGGGCCACACACCACATCAACCAGATGGCCAAAGGAGGCTGTGACTTTGTGGGAAGTCCACACTGGAGCAGGTTTACAGCCAGGACTCATGGCCTGGTGTGGGACTCACGCTGCAGCAATCTGCGGCTGCAGGACTGCGTCCTGTGGGAAGGGACCCCGCACCAGAGCCGGAGAAGACTGCGAGGAGTCCTGCTCTTGATAAGGAAGGATTGGCAGAGACAACGTGTGATGAACTGACCCATTTCCTGTCCCTCTGCACTGCTGGCAGGGAGGAGAGAAAAAATTCAGGAGTGAAGTTGAGACCAGGATGAAGGGGGGTGCATCCGGTGTCCAGCCAGGGTCAATCTACCACAAGAGTTGCAATGAAATTTAAGAAAATTTTATGTATTCGGATGGTTGTATGCAGTATGTGATGCAGAGTCTAAAATGTTTTCAATTCCTTAACCTTCCTCTAGCTGATCACAGGTTACCTACTTGACTAACTGTGACAATTGTCTCCTGTCAAGTGTGACAATTGTCTCCTGTCCTCAAAAGATGACAAAAGAATGAACAAATGCAAATACAAATAAAACAGTAAGCTTTACAGGTAAAAAAAAAAAAGGGTTGGGGTGAATTTTATGCTATGGTCACAACTTAAAACAGCAAATGACAAGAAATGCAGAAGTATTCAAATAAAGTTACATTCAAACAACTCTCACATGAGCACCTAGTCAATTTATACTCTATTTTTCAGTGCCTATTAATGTGTTTCATTGAAGTGTACCATCAAAATAATCATGTTGCAAAACTAAGGAATATGAAAGACTGTACACACATTAGAAGAATATAACATGATTTCTGAGACATCCATATTTCTAGGTTGAACAAATGACAAGGCAAGAACTCTTAACAGATAACCTGTGATATCATAGATGGAAATAAAATTCAATATCTACTTTGTAAAGAAAACATACCAATAAAATGTATGAGAAAATTTAAACCCTGCATTTTTCGTAAGTCTGGAAGTGGGTATGTTATAGTTCCCTGCGACAAATGCATAGCTTAGTGTTCTTATAAAAATGTAGGTACACACACACTTGTCACACAATTATTAGAAACCTATTTTTATTTTCTTTTCTTTTTCTTACTTAGAGTGACAATGCTTTTTAATGAGATGCAAGTCATTTCTTGAAATGGAATGCTGGAGAGTCTCTGTCCAGACTGCATCTTTATGTTAAATAGGTTTAACTATTCAATAATACTGTTGCAGTTGAATTTAAATTATTTATCAAGTATCATTTCCTTTCTAGACAAGTTCATAAAATTGACAAAACCAAAACTTACTTATAATACAAAGAAATATAAATATTTTACTTCCTAAAAGGCACTATACTAAATTTAATTCATAGTCTGTTTGTTACTGTAACATATTGGGACAAATCCTTATTCATTTGTAACATAAACAAAAGTCACTGAATATGCTTTTTCTTTTCTTAAAACAGGCAGGAAAGAAACTATTATTCCTTCCATCAATCAGTGCATACTCTGCCATTCAATTAATTTATTTAAATTTAAAACATAAACCCCTTAAAATAGGTATAATTTGCTAAGTTGTAAGAGCAATACTTAAAGCATTCATGAATTCACGAAAATGTAACTGGCAAGCTTTTTTACATGGAAACTATAAATCAAATAAACAAACAACAAAAATCCCCACAGCAGACTTTCTGATGGTGGATCAGTTCTCCAGAACAGCTTATCATATACTGGGGCACATAAGAAATACATATAAAAAATAACTGAAATTATACACTGGTATATCTATTAGGAAACAGTTATCTGCCAGAATAGAAAGATTCCACAAGAAAACATGTGAAATTGTAATCAACAGCATACTCATTCCTAAGAAGAAATAGCAAGCGCGCATCTTACTTTGAATACAACAATTTTATCACACTTATTTTATTTCCCTAAAAGTACTTCCACATTTAAACACATGGATGATGGTAATTTCCTCAGCCAAAAAGTTTAAATGGGATTTACTTGAGTTTAGTCTTTAGGGGTGTTTAGGCACTACATGCAATGTAGTAAAACCTAATGGTGCTCATCGTTCATTAAATTCAGGCTTCTTTAGTCCACAACCTTGCAGAATCACCTGTATTTTATCATTTTAGCTAATGAGTTTAAATCAACAAGGCAGTGACTTGCCTAAAGTCACTGCTGTTGCTGACAACTCCTCACTGAAAAATAGTTCAGCAGTGATTCGGCAAATATTTGGTTCATGTAAATGTTAATTTGAAGAAGATGCAATACTTGAAAAGAGAAAATATGAATTTGCTCCGGAGTAAATGGGCAACTGAATATCCTGGTAATTCTCATTAGCATAAATGGAAATCTTCTGTGAAACACTGGACACAAAAAAGATGTTGAAAAGATAGAAAAAATAATTAAAAAAAATAAAAAATCTGACAACTGCAAAAGCAACATAACGTCCTACAAAAAATGATGGGAATGGCACAAGAGAGATTTTCCAGTCACTTCTGCAAGTTTTCACCATGTCACCTCACCTTGTTAAGAGATACTTTTTATATTGGGAACGTCAAATGCAATGACATTGGATGCGGTGTCATTTTTCATGCATGAAGAAAATGTGACTAGTGAGCAAAGAAAGTTACTTTGTTGATTTTTTACCAGTCTTATACATGGTTTAGGACAAATTATTAGTCTTCCTAATAAATATTTTTTTAAAAAGTACTGGTATTTAAGTTATTTAGGCATCACTATTGGTTGACTTTGACTCTCAATATTTGAAAAATGTGCTAAATGATGGAGAGCAAAATGTCGGACTTTAGAAACAGATATTTTGTGTATTACTTTACTAATAAAACACCCTTCAGGTGCAGAAAAGTCTCAAAAATGCTGTGACTAGACAGTTCATAGAATCATAGAAAGGCTTGGAAGGCTTGAATTGGAAGTTACATACAAAAGATTACTTTATATTAGCAAAACACAATTCCCTAAATGCCAGCCAAGCCTACAGCCACCACTCAAAAGAGATGGTGAATACTCTGAGTGCCCAAGACTAAGTGTGGAACTGTTCAAGACACTGGAACTGCTGTGCATGAGCAGATGAATTGTGAGGCTCAAGCATAATAAGTACCACTTTCGGACAAGGCAAACTCAATGTAAGTGTTCTTTTATTTATTGTATTTCATAAACAAACATGTACAGACCACCCTGTAAGTACTGCAGAAAGCAGAGGACCTGAATTTAGTAACAGTTCACCTTGCACTTTAACTCCTACAGCATGCAAACAAAACAGGTTTTGTCTTCAGTATTTCTTCATACTGTTTACTAATATTACAGAAAAAGGAAAATACATTTTCAGGTAGAATTTGAAAATTATGGGGCTGCTGTAATTTGAGAAAACTCTCAAAGCATGACTAGCCCTACCTAAAGAAGCTGGAACTTTCATTCAAATGCACCACTTCCAGACATCACCCAGTAGGTATGTGCACACAAACATCAGAGCCACTTGCACCCCTGAACTGGTATAATGAGATGTCCCAAAATACACCAGCTGAGAGTCTTCCCTTCAGTGCCTCAGCTAACATCCATCAGTTCTGCTCATTACCTTACAAAGCAGTAATGTCTCCAGGTGAATTTTAAGTCTTCTTTTGAGCAATATTTACTCATATTAAATTTAACACTTTAATTTCAATCATTATTTATTACCCATCCTAAAAACATCATTAATCTCAACTTTCAAGCTGTTTATCTTCCAAATTTGAAACTATTCAAACTCTAAGAAAAAAAATCCATTAAAAATCCATCATAAGTCCTGTGTATTTTTTTAAAAGATCAATTCACTTCTACCCATAATGCCATCTTCATTTTAGCCAAACAATTAATAAGACTAATAAGCCTTATAATTCTTCCACTAAATTCAATTCTTAAAATTCTTCCTCATCTCGTATGCATAGACACATCTCCCATTACTTTGTTAGAAATTGCTTTGATCAAGCTTGAACATGAAATAATGTATTTCTGAATCCTGTATTTTCTGCAGCCTCTTTTCCAGTAGCCAGTAATCTAAAAAAAGAAAAAAACAAAAAAACCCACCTGCTTTTTGATGAATGCTGGGGGTTTTTTCAAGCCTTTTCAATATTTAATGATTTTGACTACTCACCCTGGAATCTGTTTTTCTGTTTTCTTCATGATTATTCTATGTTTCAAACACCCTATTGACATTTTAAAGGCTACTTCTTGCACAATTAATATTACCTCTTTGCAAAAAAGCAAGCTATGTATAGTAGGGCCATACAAAGTTCACAAGCTATTAGGGAAAACAACTGCGTGTGCACAAATTCTGAGAGAGTTGTCTCATGTTTCAAATTCAACTTCTGAAGCAATCATTGCATTTTTCAAAAAACAGAAATCAAAGTACGGAAAGATTTCAGGACAGGCAGATCTAGACCTAAGGAGACTTTTAAAATACAAAGTTTTCCAGTTGCATCTCCCAGGTCTGGAACAGGCAAATTCTGGTTGCGCATTCTAAAGCAGGGCGCAGGTACATATCTGAAACACTTTACTCAAATTAATTGAAAGTAATTAAAATCAGAGGACAATCTGGATTTTTCCAAAGTCCTAGTATCATGGAATCATTTAGGTTGGAAAAAGACTAGACTATTGTTGATAAGGAACAAAGTTAATACTGGGTTTATACAAAAACTTCTGAAGGGCAGAAAAAAGGGATCACATTTGAACTGCAGTTCCATCCCTGAACACAACTGGAAAGTTTTCTGTTTGGTTAGTTTATTTGCTTATTCATTTGTAACAGGAAACCTGACTTGCCTGAATAAAAGGAAATGCATCTACCAGGTAATTCTCCCTCTGTTTGATAAGGAAGGTCAGGTGTGGTGTGGACTATGAAATCCCCAAGGAATTGTGCTACTGGTCTTGTCCCTGGTGGGGCACCTTAGATGCAGCCCAGGGGGAAGGTTTCCTTACCAGCCCCAGTCACTCAGAAAACCCACATCAGCCAAAGTGCAGAACCACCTGGGAGAGTTTTTCACTTTTAAAGGAACTGTGCTCCTTTTGGGCTTCAAAGAGGTAAGTCTGGTGCAGGGCAATGTTCTTTTTTCATTTCTGTCATCCCACATTTGGCCTATCCCAATATGCTCTGCAGCTCCACCAATATCTTCTGCCGGCAGTGAGAATTGTGCTACAAACTGCTGAAATTGAGAACTGATTTCTAAAACACACTCACAATAAAAAGCATCCCCAACAAGGTATGCAAAGTTTTCTTCAAGTTCTCTCAAGAGTCCTCATGATGCAGTCAGCTGGATTTCTTTAAAGCTGACCTAATATATTTCACCAGCTATAACATTTTTAACTTTTATGCTATGACTGGATTTGAAACATGCCAGAGCTTTGAGACAAATCTGTCTGCACCTTTTCTTTAAAGTGAACACACCAAAAAAATACCAAAGGAACTTGAAAGACACAATGTTTTATTAGAACATAAACTTGAAAAACTGTCTTCTGTCTGAAAACCCAGATTCTTTTGAGAGAGAGGTAAAATACAGCCATTTGAAAACATATACCTTTTTTGCCCAACCATGTCTTTGCAACAAGGGCCCTTTTCCTCCAGACCTGCTTGGCACACTAGCAATCTTCAATAGACTTTTTGGATTCAACAAACTCTACTTTTTCTCCTTTGGGTTAACAGAAATATCTTCCCTCTTCTCATCATGTCTAGCCTAGTTTTGTGTTTCTTCCCCATTACTCTAAGAAAACTTGCCAAGTGTGAGCTCTCCAGTCAGTACATCTATCACTGTCTATCCTATTGTTCCCTGGAAAAGCTTCTCCCATGGCCAGGTGTTCTCAAAGAAGAAATCCTCTTCTCCCCTGCTGAGAACTTCCACTAACCAAAAAGCATGCAGTTACCAACCGCGGACTTTACCACTGCATACAACACGTACACAAAAAATAATTTTAAAAGACACCTTGAGCCATTCATTGTCACACACAGAATGTCAGTTTGTGCATGAAGAATTCTTCGCATGTCCCTTCTGTTTTCAAGGAAATGAGACAAAGTTTTGAACGTCACAAACAGAACAGAACTTGTTCAGCACAAAAGCTCTCTCCCTGCCTCAAAGTCTACGTTCACAGATGTTTCCTCGCCTTGTTTGTTCCTAATAGGGCACAGCTCCACTGGATGATTGTTCAGCCTGTGTACCTGCAATGAGATTGGAAGAGGTCTGCTAGACACATCTGCTACAGCTATCCTGAAAAAAAGTAAGGGAAGTCAAAATACAGGATGTGGTACATAAAGGATTAAAGGGTAAGAACAGAAATAGTAACGATCAACATTGTAACAGACAAATGGGCCTCGCTAAAGAGAAAAAAAAAAAGCAAAGCCTTGGGTGTACAGTTGAAGGAGACTGCAAGTATTGCTGAAACTACAGCAGCTAAAGATGTAAGACTTCTATGAAGTGCTTAACATTCATTGATTTGAGCAGCATAAGAGAACACATTGAATGTATTAAAAGCTGAATAAGTGAAGAAACTGTTAATGAAGAAATTGTAGTAAACATGGATGAGGTTCTGCTAGTGGGATTTTTTGCATCACTGTTAAACTAGGTGCTGTTTAACTTCCTTAACAAGGATGTAAGAACAGATGAAAAGTTGTTTCTAGGAAAAAATGAAATTATACAAACACTGGCAAAAAACCATAAAGCATCTGAGTAGCTAAATCTAGGCTACTCTCAGGAATCAGGGTGAGTCTTCATCTTCCTGCATGACAGACACAGGGCTGCTACAGTTCCGAGTCCTCAGATCCAGTTGATGGTGAGTGTTCCCAACATTGGCAGATAGACATACAGCGAGAGAGAGAGAGAGATAGCCTGACAGATCAAATACAGACAGAAAAACAGTGCCTTTATCAGCATCCCTGTGAACATCCCAAGCACTCACACATAAAACACTGACAGCCCTGCCCTGCTCCTCTTCAGCCCAGGGGAATCTCACTCTGCTAGAGGAACCCACACCCTGCTCTCCCCAGGCTCTGGCCCCCCACACCCAAAAGCCCTTGACCTTCATAGTGCCACAGCAGCTCCTGGCACTCAAAGCTCTTCTCCTACTCTGTGGTTAGCTTGGTTTGAAGTTTATAAGCATTTATAAGCACACACACACTGAAGATCTGAGTGCATCCATGGACAGGATGGTAGAAACTGGGTTTAGTAAGAACACAGAATAGATCGCAGTAATCAAGCACCAGGCAGAGTCTCACCAGCATATGTACATGAGATGAGACTCTTTTATCCCTTTATCCCTCTATTTCTCCCGTGCTTGCTCCTTCCCAATCCAACCTGACTCCTGCCTTTGGTCCCCACATTAACAGCCACACCTGCAATGAGAGCAGCATACAAAATGGCAAGCTGTGTTTTCCAATGAGTCGCTTACCCTATCAACTTGCATTTTATTATAACTTGGCATTCAAAGCACGAGATAGTTGTTCTGTCACAGAAGACAAGTATCTGTAAAACTAACCAGCACATGCTAACAATTACTGCTCCCCAGAAAGTCTCCCTTCTTTTCTAAGCACATTCTCTTTGCTGCACCACCAATAACATTAGTCATTATTTTTGTAAACTATTCAACCATGCAATTCAGCATTTAAGAAACAATACTCAGGAGATTAGCAGGAATCAGCTTTAACATGTTTCAGGGGAGCTCCTGGGGTAAACCAGTTACTTTTCAGATGAAAGCTTTGGGGAAGGAAATGCAGAAAGGCAGGGGAGAAGGGGGACATAGCTTGATCCTGCATGTGACTCTTATCTGAAAAGGACCATCTCCAAGAACAGGGTTAAGTGCTACTGGTGCTCTTCCCCCTTCCCAGAGACAGGCTGAAAGGTTTGTTAAACACAGAGGTTAATATAAAAAGCTTCTGAAGGCCCAGAGACAGTGAGCTTTACAACTTTTATAGAGATACAAATTTTTTTTCAGCTTTAGGTTGCTAGGTTAATGCTTGGCTAACCATCACACCTAGGTATACTCTTCCATACTCTAGATCATCCAAGCAGTAAGTCACTTTTCATTTAAAAGCTGACTGTCCTTGTATTTTCTTCATGAAGCATTTTCTGGAAACCATTCTGCCACCTGTCTGATTACTAATTTCCTAACTACTAATAAAAGCAAATCGTCATAATACTATCTAAGTGTGTAAGCTGCTACTAAGTTGTTGCACCAATTAGTACCTGCAGTAACACATCACATGCAAATGACATACATCTTTCGAATTTCATTCAAATGTCTGACAGTTTTTCACAGATCTGTAAGGCAGAAAATAAAAACTACTATATTGCCTATGGCACTAAATAGCTCTAAACAGTGGAGAGCCTTCTGAAATCCTGCTGGACATATCAGTAATTTTAGAAGCATATTAGCATCAAGGGCTTTTCTGTTACTGGAGTAACTTACTCCTGGTTTCCTGAGTGTGAATAAAGATAACTCACAAGAAATCTTCCCTATCTATTCCAAAGAGTATGTTAAATATTGTTTTGTCATCTGCTGTAGATCTGTGGAGTTATTTTGTTTTTATTCTACTCTCCTCTTTTGAATCAAAGCAGCTATCTTTGTCTGATCTGTTCAATACACTCATCTGACAACTCCCTTAGCATGGGCCACATGTTGCTTTAATTCTTTTACTTCCACATAAAAAATCTTGCTCAGAAATTAGAAGCTCACCAGTGTAATTACAATCAGAGTGGCTTCCCTAAAACATACTTTTATTCTGTTTTTCTAAATTGAATCACTCATTGAGACTCCAAACCACAAGTAGTGGGCTTTCTTCCCCAGTTACACTACAAATTACTTCAGATTAGTATTCACAGCATTTTTCTTCCAGAGAAACACTTCAGAGACCATAGACAAGATTTGCTGAGTAAAATTTTAAGTACAACAGGGCCTGTGTTTCACTGATGAGCAACAGGATGGCTCAGGACCTTTACTCTTGAGATCATGTCCCACAGGAAATCAATGTTATACCAGCACAAAGGCACACAAGCACCCCACGGCAACTACAGGACAGTTTAAGCCTTAATGGATCAGCTACTGCACTTTCTGTAGGCGAAAATACACAATTCAGTCAACTGATACTGTAACAATATGAAAGCTTTAAAACTGATGGAATAGCATATCCAGTTGGAGCTATTACTTCCACCCTAAAGAAATCACAACCCGAACTAAAAACCCCCACCACCATGAATTCAGTCTGCTTTTTAAATTAAAGTTAACACTACTCTACACCAAGATTTATACATGCCTGTGTGTGCATTTATCAGCTTGGAATGTTGCCTTAGTTGGACTTTGTACAAGAATTAGAGAGTCATTACACATCCATTTCTCCATTTCTTTCTTTTTTTATTTTTAAATGCACTTATATCTTTGCCACAAAAGCAGCTGACAGCATTTTCTACAAATTGGTGTATAGAGCCGTATTTCACTTATGTTTTCTCCTCTTAGGGATCCTGTTACACTTAGCAGTGACAAAGAGAAGAATGACATATCTTAAGATTTCAGATTTGTTTTCTTCCGACCTGATTTCCAGATTCTAAAGTAACAAATACAGAAGTATTTGTTATCTAAAGTGTAAGTTGCGTGAAAGGGTTTCACTACATGACAAATTAAAAAAATTATTTAAAGCATAAAGATTGTATTTCCTTAAAGAATATATTAAACTATTCATTCAACATAATATCAGCTCTAAAATAAAACTCTTTTTGCAAAAAAAACCCTTTTTGGCAGGAAGAAAAAATACTTATTGTCAGCTATTTTACTCTTGACACAGTAACCACTACAGTACAGTCTATCTTTGAAGGTTCTTATCTAGAAGAGATTACGTCACAAACTACATCACAAAGAATGAATACTGTGCAGGTTGCCAATTTATCTGTGTTTATTCACACAATAATTTCCTTCACTGTGGCAACCGGCAGACTTCCCAAAGCCATTTGCACACTGATAAAATGGGAATTTCACTTCCCATTCTTTTAAAGAGACTTTTTCCAAGCCCCAGATGGAATTGGTTTTAAGTCTTGTACTACTATGGCTATTTTCTATGTCCTAGTTAGTCTCCACTTGTATCCACCTTCAATACAGAAGAAAACATCCCTAAATCATTTAACTGGTGTACATAATAGTTAACATATTTACTGAATGAACTTCATGTTGGGCTTTTTTCCTGCACAGTCCCATGGAGGATACTGTTTAATGTACTTATTTTCAAGTTCTAGTCTGCTAGAGATGCATTAAAGATATTAATTTGGGCCTGATTCATCACTGAAATAAGCCTTCCAGTTTCCATGACTCACAATCCCAGGAACTGAGATTGTCATTCAAGAGAACAACAGAATCAGGGTGGGTTTTTTTGAAAAGGGAAAGCATAAGACTCTAATTAACACAAGGGCTTAACGATGTGCTCAAGTACCATTCAGGAAAGCACTTAGATACTTAATTTGTCTTCAATAGGATTAAAAATTCAGAAGGTACGTGCATAATATTTCTGCAGGATGCTTTCTGGAGTTCTGAGATCCTGCTACTGCAGGAACCTGACATTTCACAGCTTTATTCAAAATTTCTAATTGAAATGCCATTGTATTAAATCACACAATTTTAAAAAATTAAATTTTATACTAAAAGTGGTTGGTGGTCTGCAAGAAAACATAAGGATTTGTAACAGTGCTTAAGCAATAAAAGTTTGGACAAGAATGACTGAAACTCCTGGCTTTTTTTTAGCCCAGAATTTATTCCAGAAGTTAATATTCAGGCATGTGAGTAATTTTAAAGGGGAAAGAGGGATAAATAAGCGTTTTCACAACTGTAAAAGCGGAATGTGTGTTTACGTGTATTTAAAATAGGCTGCAGAATAAAGAACAACCAAAGAGAAACCAAACTAAAAGAAAATTAACGCTCTGCGCTTTTGTTCTTTGTTGACTTTGTCTCACATTTAAAAGCTTCTAGGCCAAAACTTGGACAGGACAGCAAGAATCCCCTGGATTTAACCGCATATCAGTCAAACAAAAACTAGGAAACTAAAATTAATTATGTAAGTGACAGGCAGGAGCATTAAGGTGTATGTATTTGTGGTAAAACCTACCTGTCACTCATCATCGACTAGTTCTACATCAACAGCTGCTTTTTTCTGGGGCCCCTGACATGAAGAGCAAGCTGCTGTGCACAAGAAGGCAGCCTTAAGCTGGGCCTTGTATCAAGGTAAACATGAAAACAAGAAGTGTAGGCAATAGCTGGGGTGCACATCAAACCGCTCACAAAACAATGTTTCTGTATTTAAAACATTTAATGAAAAAAAATCAGCTTCCAAACTGATGTATCTACTGTGTCTGACTGCAGTTAAAGTCTCGATTCGGTTAAACTTCCAATCCTTCGTCTGCCAACGTGAACCCTCATAAATGTATTTTCTGAAGTACTACAGACCTTTTATTGTCATTATGTTCAAAGCCTGTTTCATATAACCAAATAAGCTACACTTCAACAGCATTTTATGGGACAAAAAACACTATTATAAAACATTATCATATTGAAACAGATTACATTAAAATATTACAGAAAAATGAAAATTTTACAGTGAATAACTGCTAGATTCAATTATCCTTTACAGTAAAATGAATACTTTCTGTTTCATTCAGACTGAAACTTTGTGTCAAAAGCAGAAATACAAAACTTAGTGACATAATTTCATATTTAGGCAAGCAACTCAGCCTTACTTGAGACACTTCAGCATTTATTTTCTCTTTACCTCACTTGCTGCCTCTTTATATTGCCCATAATCATTTAATCTAATGCTATTTTGGTTTGATTTACCAAACTAAATTTGCAGTTCATTCTTCTGGAGTTTTTGCTGTAATCCTTTGAAGCCTGGCTACCTTAATTCTGTGAAAATTTTCAAGTGTTTTATTGATGAAGTTTCAACTAAATGTACCAAACGTTAAAGACTTATCTGCAATCAGCCCAGGAATAATTTGCCAAGGAAATCATATCAGTGGCAGAAATGAACATACTCAAATGAAAAACTTCACTTCTAAACTGGTGTTTTTTTAATCAGGTATGATTACAAGCAATACCTCCAACTCTAATACTTCATCGAGACAAAAATAATATAGCCCTCATTTTCCAGTGTCATTTGTGTATGTTAGACAGTACTTTGTATACAGAACCATAGAGACTCCAAGCTACATATTCAAACCAAAATGGAGATAAAATTTAAAAAATAGAATTAAATGAGAATAAAAAAGAATTCTAAAACTTGATGGCAGATATGGTACCGTAAATACATTTAAAGTTACTTTACTTTGGAAGTTGACTTGTTTTGAAATAAAAGCCCACTCTTCCAGCTTCCTGAAGAGCCGTAAGTCCCTTCTTCAGAAAAGGTAGAGAATTATAAACAAAACCACCCATTAGAAAACACCCACTCTGAAGAAGACTAAAAAGCCCAGATTCTGAGGCAAAATGGATTGTTTGCTAAGTCTGCTGTGTTAACCTGAACACTGAGACTGCTCACTTGCTCACTGTGTCTTTATTTCGCTTGTCATGTTCTTCTATTCCTTCTTAGCATCTGCTGTACACAGGAGGAAAGTCGAGAATAGTCTACTGGAAAGTGAATGCACATTTAGCTAGCAGATGTCAGCATCTATTCCACATGTTTCACAATTATGGATCTATAGGTTCAGAGACTGAGGTTTAAAAACACACTGGAGACATTTGAATAAAAATTCTTGTAAAGATTTTCCTTTAAGTGTGGGGATATTTTAAACACTTATTCTGAAATGCCTGCCGAGACACAGAAGTTGCAGTGTGGAGCACAACAACCAGGTATGTACAGAATGCTGTTAATGCACACAATTAATTACCTGTAATGCCAAGGAAGCTGAGCACCACTGTTTGCATTTTGTTTCAAGTTTACACTAATTTTTTTAACTAAAGAACTCTGTTGAAAATGAATCCTCTTTTTACTCACTTATATAAGCCTCTTGAGATGCAGAGAGATTTTTTTCACCGTTTGAAATGTGCTTATTTTAAAAAGAAAAAAAAACCCATTTCAGTTAGGCAGCAACATCACCCATTTCATAACACTCAAACTTGATTTTTTGTGGAGATTGTAACTCAAAAGACATTGCAATATGATGAACAATTATTAGATAAATGCATCTAGGCTATTCCTACTCTTTGCTCATCATTTTTGATAAGGCCTGTCATGAGACAGCAGGCAAGACTCACTAAGCTTTAACAGAATGTAAGTTAATTTCCTGAAGGAATAATTTAGGGAGATTTTTATTAAACCCTAATTACTTCATTATCACTTCAGTAGGTGGATTGGTTGATATCATTATTGTAATGGAGGTCAGTGAGAATTAATCAGTCCAGTCTTACAAATATATGGCTTCCTCTCATCTTTTTATAAGTCTGTCACCTTTTCATGTATTTCAGTAATAAAATTCAGAGAGGTCACGCCAGGGAAGTGAAAAAGCAGTGACTGAAAGGGTCAATGGTAGATAAGCTCTTACTGCCTTTTTAAAATAAAAACTTCATCCAGAACTTCCTAGAATTGTATGGTCTGGCAGTATTGCTAAAATAATTTAATGTTCACCCTGCTTTAGCAGATGAGAAGAATGTGTTATGAGTGCCTTGGTTTTGTCAGAAGTCAGAGGCAAAATTTCTGGAGTATATTCTGACAATGGCTACTTCAGGAGTGACCTACAGCTTAGCAAGCCTAGCTCAAGCTAGTAGACAGGAATAATCTTGAACTTTTGTTTTTTCTAGAATGCTCTTTTTTCCCCAGCTGAATATTTTCAAACAAGATTAATTTAAACTATTACAATTTATAAGCCTGTTTCACTGACTTAGAAATCTACCGACTTGGTTAAAAAATTGTTATCTTGATACCTTCTGAGTAAACTTTTCATCAACAGGAGTCCATAATAACTACAGTTATCCAATCCTTCAGAATAAAGAGCAGAGGAGGAAACACAGGACTAGGAAAAGAACAGAATTCTACAAAACCTAATTCCTTTGAAAACTAGAGTTGCTGAAAATCAGTATTTTTTATGAAAAGCTAAGATTTCTATGAGAGAATAAGTTGGTTTGGGTTTGGTTTTCATTTTATTTTTTGTAGCTAATTCCCTGTGTTATTATTTAAACAACCACTGGCGATTATTTCACACCTACAAAAACTAGTCTAAGATTCTCAGTTTATCTAATTCCTTCTTTAAATTTCTGAAGCTTCCTGCCACATTCTGCTTAGCTTCTTTGCTCCATCAGGGATGACAGCTACATCAATCCCTTTGGTTTCCCTCCTGATTATCTCCCTGCATACCTTCCTTCTGACCAAATATTCAACAACCCAACCTCCTTTCATTATTCAAGAACATCAGTTTGAAGGGGCATTCAATACATTAACAGACTAAAGAAGTTAGTTGTTGAACCTTGCTGTTTCCTCTGCCTTGAATTCTTTAATTTCTTTAATTCTTAAATTCTATTAATGATTCTTTAATTTCTATTAATGGGGGATGCAGCTATCATAAGTTCTAAAACTGTAGGTGCATCATGTACATAAGCATTTGTACTGTCTGGTTTGTCCCTGGTGCCAGGAACATTGCTACATGCTAGATGAAGCTTTTGAACTTCTTTTTTAAGAGTGAAACACTAGTTCAGTCCATTAAAAAAAATCTGGAAACACTGAAGATTTTCTGAGAAGAAATGCTGCTTAAGGGTTTTCAAATGCCCAAGAAAATCAGTACTAGGATATGATTTTTTTAAATCAAGCATGAGGAGGACAGCAGAAAGTATTTTATTCCCTGTAAAAACATAACACATGCTTAAATACTTAGAAACATTGTTTATATTTCAAGAGAGACCTTATCTCCAGAAATAACTCAATTTCTCTAATATTTAGCTTATATCCACAGGGAGATTCAAACTCTTATTTCCCTGTAGCTTGCCTTTGCTTACAAACCAGTAGCATAAAACATGAAGTCATTCTATTTTTTATGATTTTTTTTAATCTGTCTAAGCTAGAACAGCGATTATAGACCTTGATTTTAGTTGTCTGAGGATAAGAAGAAATGGATACTTAGTACTGTAGTTACTTAACAATGACTGATACTTCAGTAGCACAGATAAGTAGTATTTTGGGGTTGGATGTGTCACAAAAGCTCAAATAATATAGTAAGAAAGCAATATAAACATTCACTATTTTTAAAATATTGTTGGCATTTTAATAGAAAATCCAGTGGAAATAATTTTGAACAGTCTACTTAAAGCTCTATATTCATATAATTTCCCTTATCCTTCTGCTTTGTTTTTCCAGATTTTCACAAAAACATGCTAGAGATTTTATTCTCAAAATCGTTACATTAATCCTAGGTAAGAAGGGATTCCCAAATCAGACAAATCATCCCTAAAGATGCTGAAAAACATGACGAGTGCCCATGTACACCTTAAGGGTGACTTGGTTTCTAAAATGAAAGCCTTGGAAATGGGAGACTTAGAAATTTCAATTGCCAAAGAAAATCTCCATCTCTTCAACACAAATCTGCATTGCCTGGTAATACATAGAAAAGTTAAAAAGTATACTAAGTACTTTCAGCAAGTAATATCAGAATATTATTGTTTATAAATTACTGCAGAGTAAAATAAATCAGGAGAGGAACTTTCACATTTGGACCACCCATACAACGCTCTGTCTCTGAGTGGAGGCTGAAGAGGAGTAGTTCAGGCTTGCTGAAACAAAATTCCCTAAAGAATAAAAGGGACTTTTACCAGCCTTCCACTAATATAAAGAGGAACTCCACCTGGAAGTTTACTGGATTGAGAAAAATAACAACACACTCTAAGCAGCATCAACATCTGTCATCTCACGCAGGAATACATTCACTGTGTCTGGTGCATTTCCTTGTAATCACCCAGTGCTGAGTGCAAACATCCATTATAAAAAGTTTGTATTTTACCAATGCCTCCTTCAGGAAGTTTTTTTTTCGTATTTCAGTGAAAGTTTGAGATTGCAGATTTAAGTCAGCATTGGTGTTTTGGAGTGGAAAGCAATATAGGCATCCTGTTAGGAATCATAAACTAGCTTAAGTACTTCCCATCTTTATTTCACATTCTGCCACTGTTTCATTATCTCAAGTGAGTCACTTAACCTGCATAGGTCAATTAGCTTGTCTGTAAATTATGCAGGACACCACACAGCCTCCTGGTTGTTATGAGGTGTTATTCGTTTCTGGAAAAAAACATTTTACATTCTTGGATAAATAAGTGTAAATTTTATTACAGCCAGCTAATTAGGAATTAGCTTACGAGGGCCATGCTATGTACTCTTTGCAGTTATCTTGCATGATAAATGATTCTTTCAAATAGTCATCAGTGATCAGTGTCACTTTTCTCAATCCCTGCCCTGTTTTTCATATTTACAAGCTTTTACATTACCATGCAAGACAGGCATGAAACACTGACAGTAACTCAGTTCACACAGCACTGAAGCAGAAATGCGGACATAGCATCCACAAACGAGACATACAAGTTCATTTTGTCCTTAAAAGTAAGACAAATAGTAACTTTTTAGTCATGGTTACTATGTCTTTAACTAATTTTCTTGCTTCCTGAAAAGCAGAAACAAACTCCCTAAATAGTACTGAGTCCAAATACTTAGTTTACAATGTACTATTATTTATTTGACAGGTATGTTCAAACCAAGCCCATAGAAGCTGCTTATACATGTTTCACTATTTCATCGCTACTACCAGAAGCGAGACACAAAAAGACAGTTTACTACAAAGTAATAAGCAATATTTGGCATTAGGAGGCATAAAAGTTACTGAGGTCATCGACTTTCAGTAAGGGAATACAACCTTGATTGGCTGATTCACAGGAAACAGCTTGCTACTAACACCTTCTTCTGGGCTTTGTCCCCCCTTTTAATTAAAATAGGAATAAACTATTTTTCAGTTTTGCTAAACAAACAGAAAAAAAAATCACGCTGACAGAAGAAAGAAAAGGTCTTTTCTCAGGAGACATTTCTTAAATGCATAACTTTCAATAACCTTCAGCTTCTCCAGGTACAAAATTTTAATTTTTTGTCAATATAAGTCAAATGCAATTGTTTTTTAAATAGGCAAACCTGTCTGAACTATTATGGATACCCCATCTCCTCCACATCAGCAATGCAGAAGCTAATATGCTACCTCTACAGCCAAAATTGCTCTTTAAGCCCTACAGATCCATACTGCTACTGAAAGTGATTCACACATTTCTACTGTGCCTTCCTGCTTCTGTCCTATGATGCTGCACAAAAGTAAGCATAAACAAAAGTAAGGACCCAACTGATGTTCTGTTTTCTCTGTTGCTGTTTTCTCTGTTTTTTCACTCCTGGAGATGTGTGAGTGTCAGACCCCCAAAGGCACTACCAGGCCCTACTGTCCCACCCTGTACCCTTGTTTCAGCTCAGCCCTGGGCCATCAGTCCCTGCCCCAGCAATGCTGGAGGTGTGCCTGTCTGAAGCTCTGTCTCTGGCCCCTTCTCCTTTGGCTCCTGCCCTGGGTCTCCAGTAGGACCCTGGGCCCGGGACTTGCCCCTGGATTCCACTAGGATGGCATTATTCCTGTTACTGGCTCTGCTGGCTGCATTTAGAAGCTGTGGAACTGTGCCCCATCTTTGAGGGCACAGCCAGTGCCAGCCCTTGCTGCTCCCTAACAGAGGAAGGAAGGTGTTGCTCAAGGCGATATAACCATGTGTGAAACTACCACCTGAAAACTAGGCTTCATCTTAGCTAATCCATAGGAAATAATTATAATGGCTGTATTTCCTCTCCAGTAGTACAAACCTTAGTAAAAAACTGAAACCCTAAGCAACACTGATATTTAACAAATCCTCTCTGTTATGTGAGATAGCACTTACTGGAACAAAGAGCTATTGCTTCAGGTCTTCTGCAAAAGCACTTACAGCAAAGGTAAACATTTCTCATCACATTTTAAGGTTTGCAGTGTAACAGATAAAGGCATTTCATTCATTTCAGTGAGAAAAATTAAGTAAGAAATCTATCCTTCCCCTGTTAAT
The DNA here is from genome assembly GCA_013400775.1 of Chaetops frenatus. NCBI lineage: Eukaryota > Metazoa > Chordata > Aves > Passeriformes > Picathartidae > Chaetops > Chaetops frenatus. Next base: position 18,787 of record VZTR01012069.1, read on the forward strand.
GCTGATCCTTTATATATCTTAGTGAAAAACAAAAAAATACAGCCTTCACAGATTTCATGCTAATGATAGACAAGGAAAACTGACAGGGATGAGCTGATAGGGTCTACCTCAAATACAGAAAGTAACAGCAGTATGACCTACCTATCACATTTCTTTCACAGGATGATCTTAAAGTACAGGAAAATAGGAGGTGAATGCTTAGCATAATCATGAAAGGCTTCTAAAAGCAGGAGCTATTCCACTCCATTTCAAAATGAAGATAGGTAGAGTCATTTGACAGAACCCAGAAAGGCCTCATTTCAAGTTTATATTGCTTTAGTATAAAAAGAAACTACCAGAAAATACCCAAAAGAACTGCTCTGAGTGTTTTAGTATGCATTAGACTTGAATAAATGTTAACATACAGTCTTCCAACATCTTATTGAAGATTTCATTTTTGAATTTTTGAAACATCCCCTGCCTGTTTCAGCAGCTACAAATTTTAATGACCACAGAGCACAATTTACAGACTTGCTCGCTCAGACCACAACATGATCTTTGTCTGCTTAGAGTACAGATTCTTCTGACTCCCATCACAAGACAAAAATATTTATTAATTGGATGGTGTCTTGAACTAGACTTCTAGGATGACTGCTGACAGACAGTACCTACCACAAGACGATAAAATAAGTATGTACTTTTTCTATTTTCTTATTTTCTAAGCACTTTTTTCCAGATGTATACTGTAGTTGCTCTTTCCCCCCAGATGATCTTACTCAATATGTGTACTCCCTTGTCCTCCCTCAGACCTAATTTTCTACACTTAAAAACAGTTTTCAGTTTCTTGCACCCTTAAACAACGAAATGTTGCTTTACAGTATGATGTAAAAAAAGACTAGAACTCCAAGAAGAACATGCCTTCAAGCACTAAGTCTAAGCAACATTTCAGTTCCTCTCTTGTCTCTATTGAGAGATACTGCAAAATACAGCAGGAACCTCAACTGTGGCAATACCAGGCTGGATCTGATGTCAGTCTATTCCAGCAGCTGGCATCTTGCCTCTGCCCAAAACAAAAGAAGCCTTGAGGAGACAGGGACTACTAACCCTAAAGCAGGGTGGTCTGAGGCAATCTAGAGCCCATTTTAGTCTTTTCCTGTCCTCCACTATTCAAAGAAAACAAAACAAAACAAAACAAAACAAAAAAAAAAAAAAAGTTTCATAGAGGCAGAAAAGCTAACACTCCCAGCTTAGGGACAAAGCATGCTACACCACAATGCAGCCATATGGACCACACAGCTTTACTGCCTTGAATTTTTCCCTTTAACTATTATGTGTGGTAGCATTTAATAACTGTTCCATATTTAGTACACCAGTATTTAAATAATATGTTACTTCATGATACAGTTGTTTGTGTGAAAGTAGTTCATTTATTGTTTTAAAGGCTGGGTTTGGTTTACTGGAGTTGGGGGGGTTTTAAAGCTTTTTGGTTGGGGTTTCTTAAAGAAACCTAGTATTTCACTCTCACTGACCAGAAGTAATATATATGTTTGAAAATTGGTGTTGTTTGAATACACAGACTATTAAGATATTTAATGGCTTCATTGTAAAGAAAGAAAGAAACAAAGAAACAAATCATTCTCCCTAAGGAACTTAAATAAAATTGGAAGTGTATTCCCATTTGAGACTCAAAGCAAAAATACAAATTATGTGGAATTGCAAAGTAAAACTACATTTCTAAAATGTAACAGAGTTATAAATATAATCCTCCAAATTAGGGTAACACAACTCTACAGAACCAGCTACTCTTTTATTCCTGAAAAAGGATGTGAAGGCAGAAGGATAAGCACCAAGAGAGCAGGAGAGGAAAGAATGACACAGAAGAATAATTTTATCATGTTCTCTGCATAAAAGTTCAAAATCACTTAGAATTACAAGCAACTTATGCTCCCAAAGTACAGTGCAGCGCAATTTAGCTGTGAGCATTTGGATACATCCAGTCTAGCATAAGAAAATAAGGTTCAGGTGAAGTCCATGGCACTAATGGACATGATTAAGTGGAATTCTGCTTAAGCCCCCATTGGACACAATGTTGATTTCTTTAGTCATTACTAACAATTAACACCTTGCCGGAATTTTAAGTATGCTGTCTTCATAACTTCCATAAGGAAGTGTTGTCATATTATACTAACACATTCCTATTAAAAAATGAATTAAAATTTACTTAGAAATTCCATTTCCAATAAGGAGATATGTCTCTTTTCAAGACCATAAGAATATTTGAGGCAAAATACTTTTTGACACCATAACAAAGAATGTACTGAACAAAGAAAAACAATAACTAAAATTTTAATTACCACGCTATAATTAACATGTCATGTATAACAAACTATAGAATTGTAGACAAAGAATATCAGATGAAGGCAAAACTCTGTGTTATCAGCTATTTGCACTTAATTAGCAACCAAAAAAACTGCAGAAAACTTTTATCAGTTTCTAGAGACATACTTTTTCACAATTTAAACTTGACACGGTATTATGAAGCTTGGTAGTGGATACTGAAGTGCTGAGGAATGCCTTGGAAAAAAGCAGTCTAATATTATTTATCTTGAATATAAGTAATGCACCTGTGCATGCAGAAGCCAAGCGAAACCGAACCTCTTCATGTGTTCGTTTCAAAGTAAAGGCAACTACCTTGGCTCAGAATATCCTGTGGCTCAGCAGATGTATTGAAAATCAACATGGTTATATGCAGTTGCTAGTCAGCCCTTCTGGAGTTGAAACACATGCAGCCATAAATATTAATGTATGTGCTTTCCTAGACCTATCTTCAACTGTTCCATCAAATTTTCTTCAAATGAGGAAGAACATAAAGGACCACATTTTAATAGGCTAAGCAAAGCAAAGCTCAGGGAACTATTAAGTAAAAAAGGATATCCCAGAATCCTGTAGGGAATTTAGCAGTCTGTGCTTCCCTAGACTCTGCATCATTGATATGTTTAAATGCAGTACACCAACAAAGCTTTTGCTAGGAAATTAATCTGTGAAAAATAACAATGCTTAGAAAAAGCACCAAGAGTTAGAGGCAGCAAAGAAAGAAATTTGGCACACAATAAACCAACATGACAGCTGATATAAAATGTAAAGTCTGTGTGTGGCTAGAGGATTCGGCACAATTTAGAGAGGCACTATGAAGACTTTCTGAACACAGAAATCTCATGCACATACTGAACTTAAAACAGAAGGATGAAAGAACAAAATTCTTGCAAATAAATATATTCTCCCAGGACGGGAGAATGACACATGAACTGTACGGAACAGAACAAAAAAAGAATCTTAAAGTAACAAAACTCCAGAATCTCAAAATAACAAAACTGAGTAAGTTTTCTGGAAATTAAAGTTTGCTTTCATTACAAAGATCTCTCACTTAACAACCATGGTACAAAAATCAGAGGTTCTGTTAGGCCTCAGCCTTACCACAATATTGAAAGGTTCTTAAAAGGCAAAATAAAAGAAATTCATGCTATCATAAAAGCAGCCTGTCTATTAAGACACAGAATAGTGGCCTCAGGTTACATGATTTCAGATGCTTTTCTTTTCAATATGAAGAAGATTAATCAGAGAAAGAAATTAGGCAACCTGAGATTACACCAAAGGATTTTCTATACTCTTTATTCTGTATTACATAGCATAGGCTTTATTTAATAAATATGAAAGATAAATAGCAGCACCACTGCAGTATACATTTTTATTTCCATATTATAGGTGGCAAAGTAGCATTAGTAGCTTTTACAAAGGAGTATTTTCATTTGAATGACAGCAATATGGGTTAATAAAAGATCTCAGAGGAGCTCTTCTTGGGAACTTTAAAGGCAAATTCATTAATTGGAAACAAAGCCACAAAACTTTTTATTTCTGTCTGGATAATTTCACATGTGCTTTGCTAAATATCTTTTAGTATCTCATAACAATTGCAGATTTCAGATTCCAGGAATAAAATATTTTGATGACTATTTCTTTATGATCCACTTGCTGTTGAGACCAAACATCATTGCAGGTCAGTAAAACTGACCTCTACCATATCTCTAAAGGGGAGTAACTTGGTAGAAAAGGATGCATATGGTCTGAACCTTAATACTACAGAGAACGTTAGCTCAGAATTGGAGACATTTCCAACACATTCAGGCTTGAAGAGGAGATAAGAATGATGAAACTACAGGGGAGGCTGGACAAAGTTAATTAACACAGATGTGCACCTTTAGACAAATACTGATACCCTGCTGGTGCTGTGCAGCAGTGAAGACTACACCTAATATAAATCTATTTTTTACATGTAGAAATACTAATGATTGAATTTATTTATTAAAGGTATGCATTCTAATGGCTTTTTTCTTTTATGTTTTTTTTAATTGAACTTTGCTTCTCTATAGACTAGCTCAGAAGTTAAAATTACCTGTTTTAATGCTTTATTTTAACTTAAATGGATGTAGACACACTAAAACATGGGTAATTTAAATTCAACTGGCACTACAATATATCCTGGCAAAATATAGCTTTTCCTTGCTGTACCTAAAATAATAATTAAATTCTTACTAATTATACAATTGTTATTACTGCTATACTAAAAAGCAGGGAAAAAATCTGCCATGTACTCATAAAACTGCTTCCATTTTGCAAGCCAAGTAAGTAAAATGCCTGAATTGAAATTTCTCCAAACAACTTTCTGCCTTCAGAAATGTGCCTCACACTAAAATTAAACATGGCAAGACCACCATAGCACACATAACCCCTAAATGTGATTGCTGAAAGATGTAACACATCTTTTTATACATGGTATATAAATTTATTCCACTGTAGAATTTCAAGCTACAGGCTGTCTTAAATTTCACATAGCAGTCATTGGGGAACTTCATGCTTGCTGCTGATCAAGTCTACTCAAGAACACGACGACTTCTTTGTTTCTGACATATAATCATTTCTATTGCTTCTACACAGTGAGCTTCCAAAACATGGGTAACACCTTCACCTTGTCCTGCCTGATGCTTTTTAGATTAATCAGTTCCCAGAGGCACTAGTTCAAAAGCAGGTGCACAATATCCAACTGATCTCCCCAAAACAGGACCCTCATCAATTATCATCCTGGATCTTCCAAAGGTGTTTAATTTAATGTGCAGCTGCTTAATAAGGAAACCTCATATGGAAATGCCAAGAAAAGCGGGAAGTTTTACACTCCCTTTCCTTAGGTCCCCTGCTAGCTTCTACAGAAGCATCCTTCCTTATTTGGGATACAGATGAGCCCAAAATCCTCCTGTGAAAGCCTGCCCTCTCTTTCAGTTTCTTCTTGGGATTCCACTTGTAAGAAATCATGACAGCACCCCTCTAAGCAGCCCTTTCCTAAGGTGTGAGAACCACTGCATATGTGCTCTCTGCCACTCAAACTGTAATTGCCTTTGATTCCTATTAACTGAAAACTGCTAAAATACTTTAGACATGAAAGGCTGGACCAGGGACCTGCTTCTCTTCACCTTCTGTTTTCCTCCCAGAGCCTTCTCAAATGCCTGACAAATGTTAATTTCTCTTCTACAGATTCATTTCTACAACAGCCCACGTGCAGAAGGAGGGCTACTGACCAACTTAGGCTCTCATCACTTCCTTGCACCTGTAAGACATTAATGTAAAAAAGCTTCAGAAAGAAGCATCTCTAAACTTCTTTGAGCAGTGGTCTTATCACAGAGGCCTGGCATAAAAGAAATTTGCCTCTAGCAAATTTCCATTCCCTTCTTTTCTTTTGTAGCTCTCAACATATAAGTAAGGAAATACATTAAGGATCATCCCATTGTCACTATGTCTTTGATCTGTTTCTTGTGTAACTGCAGGAGACAGACATGCTGGGAAGAACAACACCTGACTCCTGAGTTCAGGATGGTGCCACCGTGCTCATCTGCACACACATCAGGCACTGGGAGAACACCCCTGCACTACACTGGGACTTACATGGTGCTCCAGCAGAAACCAAAATTACAAAAGAGTTAATTGGGACACCTAGAACAGGTCAAGACTGTAGGAGTATGGGGGAATCAGGAACTCAAATTTGGCATGATGTTCCTCCCCTCTAGTCACAGGGAAAAATGAAATAATAAAAATTTAAATAAGAACACAGACATATTTGAACCTAAAGCAAAATCACAGTATATGAAGCTACTGGTGAGAAAAGTACATCTCTGGCTTCCATGTCCTAACATGAACACATGTATTGAAAAGTGTCTTTCAAATCTGTTACACGTGAGAAGCACAGAACTGTGATCAATTGCTTGCAATTATCGCAAATATTTAATGTTATTAGCTGCTGCAACATTATGACTTGGATAATTACCTGCACCTGCTAACTCATTAAAAGACTGTGTACATCATTACATTTTCAATGAGGTCCAGACAGCATTTTTTTTTTCCTTTGTGCTACTGAAAAGCAGTTGATTAGAAATCTGACTTCTAGATAGAGAAATCATTATGTCAGCCGGTGAGGGAAATAAGTATATTGCTTTAACACTGAGAACAAAAATACTGAGCTCCTTAATTCAGTTCATGAAGTTCATGCAATTGCTTTTTCCCTGACACAGAGTTCTGCAAACAACTATAAAGGATTAAGGCTTTGTCTCAAATGTTGGAAAATCAAATTGCTTCAAATACCAGAAGACTTAAATCCAAAACAAAAACAATCCATCCATTTTGCTTGTGTACTAACCTATTTCTGCTGCCACATTTCCCACATGAAAAACTGCCACATGACTTTCTTCAACTTAGGAGCAAAAGCCCAAAAAGTGTAGACATCTGGGAACACTATAAGCCACATGCAGAATTTGAGGACCTCTGCCTTCAATCAGTGACTTTTTTGCCACTATTATTATAGTCACAACTAGACCTGTTAACATCATACTATCAGTCATCAACGCCTGCCTGCCAAGTGCTGTAAAAGGGTCTGAAAAATCTCCCATAAATCTAACTGAGACAAGAAATTCCTCTTAAATTTCAGAAAGAAAGAAAGAAAAAAACCAAACCAACAACAACAACAAAAAAAACTTTAAAAAAAATATTCCCTGAACATTGTTAACATTTGCTCTCTTAAAGGGGAGTCATGGAGTCTGTCTCCAGCTCACTGGCATTTTCACTATGCCTACAATTATGATCTTGTCATATTGAACTGTCTTAAAAGATAAACTACTAACTCAGGAAACAACTGACTTAGGCCCCGAAATGGAGGCAGTCACGTTCCACACTTTAAAGCCTGCAGATGCAAGGAGAGGTTTTGATCCACTCTTTATTAGTTTCTAAAGGGCAGGATGGATGAGAAGAAATCTAATGGGATAAGCATGAGACTGAAAGAAAAGCCCTGAAGACTGCAAGAAATTAAGAGGCTTTTTTTTCCAGTAGATTAATTACTAAACAAGAAAAGCTTATTTAGGAATACTCTGATTATTCTCCTTTCTTCTGATCTTGCAGTGAGTGCAGCTCCTAGAGGAGCATCTTCACACTCGCTGCTTATTCATAGGCTTTTTACTGGCCGCAACTCTCCTCAAACTGGTAAAGTATTTTCATTCTTCAGCAGAAGAAAACAGCCAGGCAAACAAGCACAAAAATTGTACTAGTACTTAACACAAGTCTGCTAAAACTCGAGCAGAAACTGCAGTGGTTTCATTAAGACACTGCAGGCAGGGTGCAGGAACATGCCTTCAGCATGGAGTGAGCCACTGGGGAACCCTAGACTAAAGCATGTAGCACTTGGTCTATATTACCAGAGAGTCTCAAACTACCTAGATTAAAGCTTCCTGAGGTTCATTTCCATGTCTCAGGCATATCCCCAGGAAAGAGAATTTACATTCTTCACGTGGTCTTTTGCAAACCAAGAGCCCTTGCCAGAAGTAACTTCCTTCTTCTTTTCCAGACAATATTCCACTTGAAAAATGCCAGTTCACTGGATGGTATTGTAAAAGAGTATTTTTTTACTGGCTTTACAACATGAAGCACTTTGTCTCTCTCCTGTTGGGATTCTCTTACTTTAACTTCCTCTCTCCTGTTGGAATGCTCCTACCTCATCAAAATGAATTCATCATGAGGAATCCAGAAAGGGAAAACAAAACCACTTAACAAAACCCCAGTTATTTGGAGTACTTCTATTTCAAATTTAGAAGGGAAAACTGAAACTAGATTCTGATGCACTTAACCAGCAAGATAGTGTCTGGCACTATGGGTGGAAGATGGAGAAGGAGACTGGCCTTCTGATCTATAACAAGAAAGAACTTTCTTATCCCAAAATTTTTTGTTGTCAAGAAATCCATTTCAAATCCAGCTCCAGTGTCTAGGTTAGCTGCTTCTCAGCATATATGATGGCAGGTGTCAGATACAATCTCAGCAGGAAACATGTAATCACAGCAAGGTAAATTAATTAGGTTAGAGGATTTGCTTAGCACTCTGTGGCACTACATGGTGCTACACAGAATTACCCTCAGCAGTCAACTTTTATCTTCCAGGTTGCTTTGAGAATACTCTTGTTTAATGAGAAGTGACTTCCCAGATCTTTCATGTAGTTTCTGTTTGTCTTCTACAGAAGAGGAGAGTTCCTCAAACATTAAAAAAGTGCTATTATTTATTACATCATCATATTTCAGTCAAACATCTTGAACAAATCTTTCAGCTACCGGTGCTTTTAATAGAGTATCTCCCACTTACTTCCATGACTTGGAGCATGTTCTGCAATTTTGCAGTCAAATATGAGATGGCTGATGGAATGCATAAGAAAACAAGAAAACTGATGTCCCAGATTTACAGTTATGAACACTACAGCAAGCCTGTTACTTCAATCGAAAATCTGCAAATCATTCATCTACGTTAGGTATTATCGCTTTGTAAACCACACTGTTCATATTCAAAATCATTTGTTCTAAAAAGTGCAAACTAAAAGTAATATATAGAGAACATCTAAAACAAAGGGTTAAGTAAATCATTAGTGCTAACTTTCTGAAAGCTATTAGGCACGCAAGTGCAATACATTATAATAAATTTCCCAGTTCACCTACTAAGCAACCTAGGAATGTTGTCCATCAGCGATTAAGAAAGAGGGATTCTGATGGTGATCCATCTTTTACTTCCCTTTGTAAGAATGATAGATGCTCAATATTTGTAATAAACACAGATTTTGTGCCAGGCGCTGAAATCTCTAAGTCAGGTCAGAAGTTACAAAAATGACCATAAGATCCATACACCAAGCAATACCTCAGACACAGCCAGTGGCATCATCCTTGTTGTTGAACACACCTGTTAAGCACACCACTCAGTAAGTCCCTGTGTGTGTTTTTCATGTAGCCAACCCCTCCAGTTCTGGCACCGTATCCATGGCAGCACAGAGATGCCCTGGCTCCCTGCTCAGGGGGTTTGCTCTGTCTGACCTCCATGTTGCTCTGTATTAGCAGCAACTGGTGTTAACCTACACAGTTAATTGGAAGCTGGAGCTGCTTGCCAAAAGGCATGTCCTTAATGGCTGCAGCTATTACCTGGGTGTGCAATAAAATGCTAAACATGCTACTGTTCTAGGTCTAGAAAATTCTATGAAAAAAATTTAACACAGTGAGCAAGCTGCAACTCCCACACCTTGACAATACTTTATATTATCCCTAGATAGCATTCAAATGAATTAAAAATGCAGCTATTTAAAGTAATATGGGGGAAACAGGATTGAGTAAGAAATGTATTTAATTCTCTTCAATAAGAATGTAAACAGAAGAAAAGTATCCCTGCTAACATACAACAAAAATGCAATGCAGCACTAAAATGTGCTTAATGATAAAGTACAAAATCAAAGAACGGTAACTTTACATGGTAAAACATTGCAGTTGGCTTGAACTCACACTTGCCAACTGATCACTTTATCTGTCTTTTAAAATGGATCACAACTCTTCTATGCACAATTAAACAACAATGTACATTTTTCACACAACTACTTCACATTCTATAATAGTAAATACTCCTCTGTATCACTGCCTTGTTTACAGAATATCTGCTAGCTCTGCATGTCTGGTTACTAGATATCAAAAGGTCATTTCAAACAATAATATAAGCATTATAAGCATTTTCTGCAGACACTGCACAGGCATTAAGCAACACTACATATTCAGAATACAAATAAGCATAGTAGGCCATTCAAAATATCACATACAGCCATGAAAATAATATACTATCACCTCAAACAGCACAAACAGAATTCTCATCCTGGATTTGACCAGCACTGCATTAAATGCAGCAAGCTTCATTGTAGGAGACATCCTTTCAACACAGTGAATGGCAGCCTGTGCAGATCTGATTTATATTTGGGTTTGAACTATTTTAAAATGAATGAAAGGCTGATGCCTGTGACTCACTGCAAATGCAGCGACATCCCCTCAGAGATAGCAAACCAACCACTGCATCGAATAAAAATGATGCTACTGTTCTTTAGAAATCAAGTGGAACTGTGAAACACCATAGAAAGATTTTACACAACTGAACACAGTGTTCCGTAAAAAAACACATGGACATGAACAGATATGATATCCAGTAAATGACAAACACAGAAGACTCCTGACAATATTGGTATTTCTTACAGTAAGCCGTAAAATTCTAGTTGCATCGCTGTCAGTGATGATTTACTGTAGAAGTATCTGAAATAACACAATGCACTCAAAGTATCTCAAAAAAACCCCAAAATAACCTCTTTCCATGGGACACAGTCCTTCAGTAATGTACTGCTCCAGTGACCCCACAGGCCACAGGTCCTGTGATGAAATTTGCTTTGTGCGGACTCCTCTCCATGGGCTGTAGCTTTTGTCAGGAAATCTCCACCTTTCCTTGGTGTGGGGCCATGCACAGGCAGCAGCAGGATCTCTGCTCCACCATGGACCTCTGTGGGCTGCAGGGGCACAGCTGCATCACCGTGGGCTGTAGAGGAACATCAGCTCCTGTGCTCGGAGCACCTCCTCCTTCTGCACTGATCTGGATCTCTACAGGGCTGTTTCTCTCACATATTCTCACTTCTCTCTCTGACAGCTGCTGCTCGGTGGCTTTTACCCTTTCCTAAACGTTCTATCCCAGAGGTGCACCAGGAGCTCAGATGTGCCCAGTGGTGGTTCCAGTGGCTGTGCCCACATGTGTCCAACACAGGGCATCCTTGACCTCTTCTCACAGAGGCCATTCCTGCACCCCACACCTTGCTAATACAGTAATCTACTGTTTGGGCATATTTTTCTGAAGACATTATTATTGGACTGATGTCACCCTGTTTTTGAAAGCCTTCTGAAAAGTTTATGTTCTCGAGTCAGATTTTCTCATGCACTGTACTAAAAACAATGGTTTTGTTTACATATTTTCCTGAAGGAGGAAAGCTGCCAGACTGGTCACTTCACAAGTCTGGTTGAGAGGTGGGATTTCATCTTCCAATCCTCTCACACTTTGCAAACCCTATAAAAGTGTGTATCAATAATAAACAGGCTCTCCTTTTGGGGGTCTCAGCTGTTCTCCTAATTGTGGGGATCTGTGTCTTTCTTCCGTGACCGGGTGCTGTAGGAGCAACAGACTACAACTAGAGGGCTTATAGTTAGCTGTAATTGTAAATCTGTATTATACAAACACATTAATATCAAACTGCTGTAACTGTTCCATAGGATAATGCAAGATGGCATTAATAATGACTAAGTGTTTCTGTAATTACAGTTGTGAACACTATTTTAAACACACACTCTTGGAACAGAAAGACAAGAAGAAGACAGAGGCTGAGGAAAGGGAAAAGTCACTCTTTCAAACACCATTTACTATGTCTGACTCACAGGACACTTGAAATAGAAGAGTAGTGGATTAACAACATTAATTTAATTCATACTAATACATACAGAAATTCATACATGTCATTACTTTTGGGTCTATTTAGCACAATTTCAGATTAATACTGACTTATTAAAGCCATGCTTATATTGATCAAGGAAATTAGAGCACTAGCACCCTACTAACTTTAGTGGTAACTTCCTATTTCTGTGCTACAGTAACAATCCAACAGAGATTAAAGACCACTGTAAGAAACACTTCTGGGATTCTTTTATTATTACCTTTGAAACAGTCTAGTAATTTTCATCTGAAACAAGATCTCAAATATTCACAAGCATGTAAATTGTGTGTACTTTAAAGAGTGCACACATATGCATGAATCTTAGATGACATTTCTTTTGTCCCACTGAAATAACATATCAAGCCAAAATATTTATCTATCTGAAGTGCAGCTATGCTCTCAGCACTCTCATGTGGATAGAAAGAAATCAAATGCCATAACTTGTGTGCTTCCCCCTGACTGCCACCAAATTATACAAAATATTATACATCGACATCAACTCACTCACTGGAGCATGTTGCCTGAAATTAGGAATGTTATGTGCATTAATTTTTTCTTCTGACAAGGGAGTACAGAACTGAGAGTTCTTGTTTCAGTCTAGTATTACAACATTGTTGCATAAAGCATTTTGCTTTCAAGCCAAGAACTCCCCACAAACCATTAATTTAAGATGTTCTATTCATTATCATCTGAAGTTATTTCTTCCTAGACATGTAGCTCAGAAACTGCTGACAAACTACTTGAAATCGTTTCTTAAGTGTATCACATAACCCTGTGGCTAAAGCCAACTGAAAGCTAATTAAAATCATTAAGATGATGATTTGAACAAGAACAGGAAAAAACTGTCTAGATGAAATTATGAGGAAAAATTAGATACCACTTGACTAAATCGTGCTGTTGGACACAGTGCTTCTCATTTGCAAAAAAATGAGCATTTTTTGTCCTCTCAAAGGGGTTTTTGACCTTTTAAGGCACCAGTATCCTCAACCCTCCTCAGACTAACTCATTCATCTTCTGATCCAATGCTCCCAAAGAATATTTCACTTCCTTTATGGGCAGAAATAAAACTCCCTAAACTGTAAATATAACTTGTTACCACATTAAATAGATTTTTTACTAGATCATGAGAACATTATTTCAGGCTTCTGATAAAAAGGCAAGAAGATAAATAAGAAACAACTTGTATGAAATTTGACAAATAAAATTACATCTATCATTTTCCTTCTACAGGCATTCCAGTCTAGACTCCTGACACTGAGAAAAAAATCCAAAAATTCTTCAAGCCTGTGGTCGTCAGAGAAGACAACCTCTTCTATCTGCCAAGAAGACTGAGCATCACATACTGACAATTGCTTTCACAAATCCAAGTGGGGACAGTAATGAATGAAATTTGGAATAGAAAGAGAATTCCAGGGGCATAACTGAAAAAAAGACCACTAGCCAAGAAGATGGCTGATAATCTATGTCTGTTATCTTCAACTTGAGCAACAGTATCAAGCACTCATGAAACACTCCAGAAAATGTTTAGCAGTATATGCCAAGACCACTGGACAAAAGCCAGTTTAAAAAGGAATTTGAAAGAACCGCCTCTATCTGGGTTGATGAACTCAATCTAGCATGATCATCCAAATGCCAGGACTCAGATACACTGAACATCCATCTTGAAGCTGGGAATCCTGCTTTTGCTAGAGGAAACAAAGTGTAACAGGTATTTCAGCCATGAACCTTAGATAAGATGTCTTCCACAACTCAGGGTGACACTGGTAAATCTACAGTGAAGACCAACGAAAGCCTTTTTTTAAAGTGAATGATATCTAAGGCTGATTGTGCATATCATACATTTGTACATTTATTGCTACACTAATGATGAGTGCTTATGTTCAGGTTTTGTTTATACTGTCACTTCTAAAGATTCACGTTGTCTATTTCCTAATTCCCTTATTCAAAAATTAGGGAGGAGCATTTTCTTGAGAACAAAAACTTTTGAAGATATATAAACACCTAAGTACATTATGAGTCCTTTAAAGACCTCATTGAAAGGGATGTGAAATATTAGGACATTCATCTGAAATGCTTTTAAGCGTTATGGATATATTTATACTAAGTTATGAGACTAATGCTGAAGAAGACCCACAATGCTACAACCAGTGATTTTATCTAGTGGTCTTTTTCTTTTGCCTACTTTTAGGTGATAATAGTTGAGGCTCAGTCTATAAAAGCCAAAGCAGATGCTGAGTTGGGCTGCAGGCAATCATATCCCAGCAGATGGAGATCAGTACATGAGGGAAAGTCTTAACATGCCTAGCTAAAAACTAGAAAAAAGAAAAACAAGTGAATTTTAGTCTAATGAATAGTTTAAAGCCAGTGGACAGATTGTACACATTACTGTGGGTGAAGTACTAAAGTAATGACTATATTACTAGAGTGAGTTTGTAGTTCAGCATCTGTTGTGGTTTAAAGGACAACAACTTTTTTTCCCCTTCCTGGGGGGGGTTTCTTTGTTTTCCTACTTCCGCCGGGACAGCTTTTAAATTCAATAAGCATAACACGGATTGGCTAATTTTAAGATGGGCACCTCATGTAGCCACTTGAAATTAGNTTCATCTGAAATGCTTTTAAGCGTTATGGATATATTTATACTAAGTTATGAGACTAATGCTGAAGAAGACCCACAATGCTACAACCAGTGATTTTATCTAGTGGTCTTTTTCTTTTGCCTACTTTTAGGTGATAATAGTTGAGGCTCAGTCTATAAAAGCCAAAGCAGATGCTGAGTTGGGCTGCAGGCAATCATATCCCAGCAGATGGAGATCAGTACATGAGGGAAAGTCTTAACATGCCTAGCTAAAAACTAGAAAAAAGAAAAACAAGTGAATTTTAGTCTAATGAATAGTTTAAAGCCAGTGGACAGATTGTACACATTACTGTGGGTGAAGTACTAAAGTAATGACTATATTACTAGAGTGAGTTTGTAGTTCAGCATCATGCACAGCTTGCTGCTGTGGGACAAGGTCCAATCCCATGCAGTGCAAAAAATACATTACATAATAGTATCACAACCATCTTTTAAATTCAATAAGCATAATATCATTGAGACCCTTTGTTTTGGGATATCTTTGCTTTCTCACTCACCTCTTCTTCTCCCTAAATCTTTCTATAGAAGGTTTTGAAAATTTTATCTTTCAATGAATATACTTAAGCCTACCTTCCTTTTCTCTTACTAAGTTCTGTCTGCCTGTTCCTAATACTACTTCAGATTCATTGTCATGTCTCCTTTCTGTTTTCTTCCAGCCTTCTCTGATAACACCAAGTTTCTATTTCTTCTTTCTAACCTTTGTACTCCCCATACAACAAAAACAAACCTTTGATTTGCAAAATATCCCTCACAGAAATCACTTGGAAAATCTGAGTATTCCACTTAAAGACACTCAGATGAAGCAGCATTTTAAGAACAGTACTGTTAATAAATGCTGGACAAACACATAATCTAACATCAAAGAGAAACAAAGAAAAATAAAGACTAACCTGATGGCATCCCCTGACCCGAGGACGGCTTCGGCGGCACATTCACCTGATCCCAGTTGAGATCATCATCATCTGACTGACTATAGCCACAGGAACTGAAAGGCTCATCAAAAGTGCAGCACCCTGTTAAAGAAACACAAAGGTACAAA
The DNA here is from genome assembly GCA_013400775.1 of Chaetops frenatus. Classification (NCBI taxonomy): domain Eukaryota; kingdom Metazoa; phylum Chordata; class Aves; order Passeriformes; family Picathartidae; genus Chaetops; species Chaetops frenatus. Next base: position 34,342 of record VZTR01012069.1, read on the forward strand.
TTAAACAAGGCATGCAGATAAAAGATTATGAACCTCTAATCCTAACAACTGCAGCATCACTCAATGCAGGCTGTGTCTTTTTTTAAACATCTTTTAATACAAATGATTATCTATTTACTAACCTTTACTTTCTAAGAGGGCATAAAAGTTTCTTGTCATGAAAACAAAATCCTAAGGGTAAAAGAGCAAATTTAGAACTGCAGACAAATTTTGTCTTATGATGCAATCACCAGGTATCAAAACCACAATGGCAAAATAAACAGCAGTAAAATATCAGAATATTAAAAGACTGCATGATTAACATTCTTCAGGGGAAAAAAATTATTCCATGCCCAAGGACCTACATTTTAGAAGACAACTGTAAGAGCAGGAACATCAGCTTTCATTTGTGTATCTTGGTTTGCAAGGGAAAACCTAAGTGCTCCCAGGTGTGCAGCACTGCGAACAGGTACCAGCATGGCTGTTTGTGGGATCAGTGCCTCTGGCACAACACAGCACACCTACCTCAAAATGTCAATCTATACTAAGTCTCAGAATCTCTCAAAGAAAACAACATTATTTCCTCTTTTGTTTCACACTCTCTTATAAGTACATTAGAAGAGAATAACATGTTATAAAAGCTCACGCTCCCCCAAGCTGTGTAGGGAAAAAATTAATGTCCCAAATTTCGAAGAATGGAGTCTAACATTATCTACAAGGAAATGGAAAATCTTTGCTTTTTTCCTTTGGTACAGAGAAAACTTCATCTTTTTTACACTGTTATCATCTAACAGGAGACTAACACAAGGTTACAAAATTCTGTTTTATTTGATGTTTCACTCCAGTGAAGAATGACATATTTCCTATTTGGGAAAATAAATATAACTCCAGGTGAGATATTTCTGTCCATATTAAAGGAAATTCTGCTGTTGTTCAAAAAAACCTAAACTTTAGGGCTGTTCATCATCTTTGCTATTTGTCCAAAGGCACAGTAGGCTTATCCTTGCCAAGATGTATTAAAATAGGAAACAGACAAAATCTAGCTTTAAAATTTACTTTTAAAATCTAAATTTTCCTAGAGCACTATAAATGGCATTACAGAATACCATATTGTCCCATTTTTACTAGGATAGAATTAATTTCTTCCCAGGGCTTAAAACTTTGACACTTATCAAAAAGTAGAAGACAAAGTTCCATTACACCTGACAAATACCACCTAACTCAAGTCCAGCCTTCCCAATAACTAGTCCACGCATATATTTGAGATTCATAGCAAGAATTTTGCAAGCATATAATCTCCAGTAGAAATTATTTTTACATGCAATCACTGAATAATTTAAGTTTTTGTTCTCTTTACAGTGAAAATATTACATTTGCCTTTACAGATATACCATATTTGCCCTGCCCTCGGATACAGGTCATCCTGTACTAGTCTCTGTTCTAAATATCTTTCCATAGGAAGTCTCCAATAGATCTAAGTGCATGAGGGAAATCAGCATCTCTGGAAACTGCTTCTCTCTGTACAAATTTAAGTGCAAAAGATAACCCAATGGGAACAGAAAACCCATTAAAAACCTCACAACTCCAAACTTCTATATTTTGCCTCAATGTTAACAAGAGATATAAACTCTCCTGAAGTAAAAAAAATTCACAATCAATACATGTGATTTTTATAGAGTATATTAAATAACATCTGCAACATTTCCAGGGGGGAGGCTTAGAAATTTTTTCTAGTACTTGGATACACATTTTTTCTAGTACTTGGATAACTTGCATAAATATTACTTCATAAAATACACCACAAGCAAAGTTTCAGATATACAAGCTGAACATCAACTTAGCAGACATATTTGTGCTTTTTACAAAAAATAAAAATAAAAAGGAAAGGTAGTTTCCTTGCCAAAGTACTGACAATGATAATAGGACATAAATTTAAACACCAAGTTATGCAGTCTGAATGTAGTCAAGCTTGGCTAAAAATATATACCCAAATGGAAGCTGGCATAAATCAGGGTTTGCAGTTCAAACCAGGACCAACATATCTATGGAACAGCTCCCACACTTTGTTACATCAAACATACCTCTAGTGATAAGAAGACAGAACAGTTTAAAGTTTTCTTCCTCAAATCCAGAAACCCACCCCAGCACTGCAAAATAACCAATACTGGGAAAAAGGCAAGATTTGTGATTCCAGATGGTTAATAAAGGCCCCTCCCATTCTCATGAATTAGGAAGATGTCAAAAACGTCAATAAATAGAAGGGCAGTTATTTTTGTCTAGACCATTTGTCTCTCCACACAGGACCCTTTCTCACTGCTTGGTTTTCTTCATTTCTCTTGCAAGTCTATGGCTAAATCACACTCTCAGGATTTTTTTTCCATCTTTGCCATTTACATCCTTTTTTGTATTACTATTACTATAACTTCAACAAAATGGGTATCAAATCTTCATGTCTGCTAAAGAAACTTCTGAACTCTTTTAACTTCTAGGCATCTTCCACCCACAACTAATAAAGGAAGTGTAGCAAGTACCACCACAAGCAATCAAGCTGCAGAGTCACCTATCCAGAGAACTGACCAGCATACATTGGATCTTTAATAGCACAGATGTCAAGCCATGTTTCTTTCCACAGCAAGACACTGAGGATAAGATGAATACTAATAAAGGCTTTGCACAGCCACAACTTTTTGTAAAGTCTTTTGCAGATTAAAATAGCATAACATGGCATATATAGGTGTTGGAAGTAAAGGCAAGCTTGTAACACAGAGCACCTTAAACAAAACAAAGAACAAAAAAACCTCTTAACCAAATTAGCCAAGAAACAATTACTGTAAATCAAGAGTCATGGAAGATCTCACTGGCTTATGACCAATTCCTGGAAGTTCTGCCCCTCACAACTGACCGTACTACAAGATGAAACTCTTTAGAAATGGGTAATTAACTTTTGAGAAACCCCTACATTTGCCTCTACTGAAGCCTTCCTGGCTGCTACTGCAGTGCTTCATCTATTTTCTAGTCACAGTTCTCTTACTGTGCAAGGTTTTCAGCTCATTAAATGGACCCATGGTATCATATCAACAAGGACTAGTAAAATCTGAGCAGTTATCAGGTCTTTAATGTCTCTCATCATTGCACTGTTCTGAAACACAAACCACTGCCAAGACAGCCCACTGTTTATAATCAACCAGCTCACTGGAGAAATCTGCTCATTTTTTGCTACTAGAATTTATAATAATAATCAAAATACATACTGGCTGTTACACAGTTTAATCAAACAAAGCAATTTCCCTGCCTGTTATACTGACATTACAGTTTGGATGGCCAAACTGTATTTTAAAGGATGAACTCTATGCTGACTGAAATATGTATAAGTAAAGCAGAAGATATATATCCCATTAAGATTCTTTGGCTTATGGTGCATTTTATAGATATTCTTGGATTCCTAACGGGAACTGAATTGACAAATGCACAAGATGCAACACAGTCTATAACAGCCTATGGTTCTTTTCAACTGCAATTATCCATTTAACCGTCATGAACCCAGCTCAATATAACTATGCCATTGTCTGAGCATAGTCCTTTTTGGATGCTTCAATTTTAGCTGGTTAAATTACTTTGGATCTTGAAAAATTTATGAGCTTAAACAAGGAATATAATTTAAGATGAAAGCAACCAATTAAAGTAAAAGGGATTAAGAATGCACTTTATTTTTCCTAATTTGAATAAAGTTTTGTTCAAACTATTTTGTGTTTTACAGACTCTGACATCTGTTATGAAGCATCCTCCAAGAATATCTTAGCAAACAGTAGGATACTAAAAATCCTTAAAGTGACAAAAAGTAACGTAGAAAAAAGTTCAAATTACGCTGGGCAATGCTTTATTTCTGTTGATTTTATATACTTCAGAGATCTCAGATCAATATGTACTTTCTATCAAAAATCTGCTGCCAAGTGTACAAGTGCTAAAACTAGTAATTTCTTATGAGTGTCCGTGCTATCACTTGCAGGGAACATATGTGCATACCAAAACTGATGCAATGGCCCTGCTTTGGGATAAAATCAATTTTTTCTTTGTAGCAAAACCGTATGGTTTCTGATCTGCATAGTACCATGAATTCTGTTGCAGAATACATGAACCCAGAAGATAAGTTTACTGAATTCCCAATTTTCCTAGTATTCTTCTTTATCTCATTTAAAAAGTATTCCGAATTCTGCTGTCTCTGTTATTTTCCATTTCATACTGGAAATGGGGTTACGTCAATTAAGTGCAATGTAGCTATACTTTGAAACAGAAATTAAAATGTTGATATCTGATCAGAAAGTTGGGATGCCTAGACAACATTTTATATCAGGACACTTGGATAATACAGGGGAAGATCTCCTATTAGGCAATTTATTTTTCCTTTTTTTCTGTAACAAAAAAGAAGCTTCTGCCCAAACCAACAACACAGCATTCCTCAGCCAACTGCATTCCCGCCTGTCTTCATGAACATGCCTGCATCCTACAGCAATGGACCAAGAGCCAAGGCAAATGAAAACTGAAATAACTGAAAAACTGTGTCAACCTACAACTGTTAAGACTGCATAACCTGTGAATGAGTCAGCTTATCCCCCAGGGGTTACTGCTCAGGACAACCATCCTATCTAGACACTCTCATGACCAGCAGAAAATTATCTGAGAAACACAGCCTTAGGAAAATGGGATCCTGTGCCTCTAAGCTGACAAACCATCCCATCAGAAAACAAACAATTTCTCCTTGGACAGATAAGGAGTCATAAAGAGGAAAATAAGCCATACTCAATTATAAACCCACTAACAGAGAAAGCAACAGTGGGAACCAGTGTACAATTTTTAACAAAAAAAATTAAACCGCTGCCCATAAACCTGTACCACAGGTCTGGTCTGCTGTATAACTTTCACTATAGATGGGGTGATGACAAAAATACCTAGTTCAAAACCATTTGCTTCCCTGAAATCAATAAATGGTTGAGCCAATAAAGGTTCATGTAAACTTCCTCCATGTAAAAGGCCGGTTTGAACAACCGTATTAGAAACTAAACCTAGTGCATTGCCTGTATTCTACTTTGTGTGCAGATTCTAAGCAAAAAAGGCTCTACCTGCCCTTTCAAAGGTGTTACAGTATCACACATTGAAAGGGCTTTGCAGACATGCTAGCTCAGAGATAGCCAGCAAAATAAACTCTTCTCTGTGTGCCTCGGAACCACACAGAGAGCTGCCATGTATCTGCAGTGACATACACGCACCAAAAATTCCTATCCAGGCTTTACAAGTCCGCTTTCAACAGCGGGTAATCTGTTCTAAAATGGAACATTTATTTTCTCTCAAAATATGCCAAGGGGTTTTTTGTTGGGTTTTTAGTTTTTTTTTCTTTTCCCTACCAAAGGCAAGTGCGAGCTCTAAAATAATTCTGTAATCTATATTACTGGTCAGGGAGCCCAAAAATCCATGTGCTGCATTAAGTTGATCTCATTTAAAACAGTATCTACATTTTGTCAAGTCTACATATGCATGGGGGTGAGAAGGAAGAGCAAAAGGAAACAGACTTTACAATTAGAACCTTTTCTGACTGTGGCTGTGCTCAGAACGGGTTTTGAAAAAGGTAAAGAATAGGAGAATTGTCTAGAAAAATCTCAAGAGTCAGAGCAAGGATCATGAGGAAAAAGTATGTGTTTAGCAACTCGGAAAGTCCAATATTAATTCTGTCCCTGAGGGAGAAAAACAGACAAAAAAATCATATGAAACTGTGCTAAGTCTTGTGGAGAAGGTGGTACAAAAGAATGCTTGAGAATTCAAAATTTATGGACACAATTCCAGCAGTATCACAAGTGATGACATGACAGCATACAGAAAAAAAAAAATTTCAGATAAACACTTAAAGCTGTTATTTAAGAGTCTTCAAAAGCTCACCACATGTTCATAAAACATTTACACTTGTTCTCTCTGTTTTCCCTCTACTTACCTGACAGAAATTGTATCAACATAAATGTTGCCAAAAATGTTTCAGTTTTGGTGACACAGGATAATGTAGCAAAGTTGAATTTTATGGAAAGCATATTTGTCAGTTCTAACTTTCCTCAGAAAGCCGCCCATACTTAGGCAAATAAAATGGTTTTTAACAATTACATCTGTCTAATAGATACTGAGAATAATTCAAAATTTGGGTTCCTGGACTTTACTGAAAAGCCCTGAAAAACTTTTCCTCTCAAAATGTGCATTTAAACTCCTTTGAGCTACCAAGACATAGAAACAGAAACCACTCACCAAAGCAAGACAATGAATAAAGGCTCTTAAAATAAAAACCATCCATCTTGTGTAAGCAAATACTATTCATGTGTTTGTGTCATTTTTGTATCAGTGAATATTTATGAGGCCCATGGGAAAACGGGTGCACACTAATATTCTATGAGCAAACTTATTTCTGGCATTATTTAATGGCAGGGTATTTGATTTCACAATATTTGTGATAGCTTTTTTTAATGTATAGCATCAATTATAAGGGCAAGTGCACATACATGCTTACATACACAAATTATAACCCTGGTGCAGTTGTCATTAGGACATTTATCAAGAGAAATATTTGAGTGCTCAATCCCATAAAGAGCATACTGGATTATGTAGAAATATATTATGGAGACCCTATCTTGAGAAGTACTATGAAAACAAGCATATTTGCAGAAGTCATAGATTTTATGCTTTAGTTAAAGGGAGAATACCATGCTGGGTGTTAAAACTAATAGCTGTTCTTACAGTTCAACACGAGTTAATAGTAAGAGACATTTCTTGTACAAATAACTGCTACAGATAAATTTTAGTGGCTGTTGGGGGAAGGAGGTTGGTGGGATGTCTTTTTTTTTGTTTGTTTGTTTTGTTTTGTTTTGTTTTGTTTTGTTTTGTTTTTTTGGGGGGTTTTTTTTGGTTTTTTTTTGGTATATGTACTATTGTCCTTTTCAATTACTATTTTAATGCTTAAATCAAATTCTAGATTAGAGAATTTACTTCACAAATGTATGTTATGATAACTTTCTTTTAAAAGCCTTACCAAAAAAAGCTCCATATGAGAAGTACTTTCAAAAGACTTTCCAAGAACAACTACAAGTCCAATTTGTAACATCTGTTTAATCTACAGATCTATAGCCCTTATTAAAAAGATCACACTGGACATACTAGTTGCAAAAGGGAGACAGGTGATTTACATTTTTATTGGAGCTGAGCGAACATGATGAAATTCTGGACTGTGGTCAAAACCACTACATAAATGAATAAATAAAAGGCAGACTTCCCATATGTTTTGCATCTTGTTTATCACAAATACATGACAAAAATGTGCTTCAAAATGCAAAAAATCTCTTGTATAAACAGCCTGAAACATTTCAGCATAAAGCTTTGACCTACAAATAACTAACAAAAGGAACCTTCTTTTCACATACTTAAAACAGAATTAAAAATTCAAACTATATTCTGGCAGTGGAATAAGCCAGCTGAGAAAAACAAAAATGCAACTGCACACCTATTTCATGTAGTTTATACCATAGGATTTATTTCATTTATGTTTATAGCTACCACCCAGGAGTGCACAGAGCCCCTTTATTAAACGTGTAAAAGCATTCAGTCATCCTGGCTGGCACAGAAAGCAGATGCAATGGAACAGAGATATGGGAGACATTATTTTTTCCCCCATTTACTTAAAATGGAGACTAGTAAGGACATGATCAGGAGGCTAGAATGCACAGGGTGCATTAAATACACGGAAGGTAACAATTAGGCATGATTTCATTTGACAGCATGCAGCACCTCTTAAAGGATTTGAAACAACACCTCTGGTTTGGAAATCTAAAGTAAAACCCACAACAATGTCTCTGTACTCTTCTCTAGGGAAGGAAAGAAAGAAGGGTGATTTTCAGTGCAGCCCCTGGACCACTCTCCCCCTCCCAACTGTGACTTTGAAGCAGCAGTCTGCAGCACTTCACCCTTCTGTCAGCTGAGGGACAAAGCACATACCATAGGGATCTCTCTTCCACTCAGCATCTATTTGTGATTTCTTAGATTGGCAACAGATGCTGCCCCTATTAATTTAATTATTATGTAGAATGCCTCTAACCTTTCCTCATTTAGATTTTATTGCAATTTTATCTTCACTTCTCTTTTCAGTATACTGAGGAGATCTATCACCAAAATATGCCCAAGCATGTGCAGCTGCAATGAAAGAGAAAATATCTCAACAAAGTAAGAAATTACTAATTTGATTTCACTCTTTCCTGGTTTCATTTGCTCCTATAGAGCTACCAAGGCCTAAAGGCAAAATCCTAAATTGTTTCCTTAGGTGAAGTGCCACCCTGACAAAGGGTAAACTTACGAATCATTCCCCATTAATCTCTCAATATGGTATTTACGAGGTATGTAAACAGTTATGCTGATCTGTCCAAGATAAGCAAATTCCAACAAAATAAGACAGCTGTCTACTCTCAGTAGTTTCATATTAATTCCACTTTTTTAACTGATTATCCTAAAAACTGCTTATTTCTTTTCACCTCACCCAAGCATCCCAGCATCCTTATAACTCACTAAAACAGCACAGCAGAACTGTCCCAGAAAGATTCATCGAGGGGAGGGGAGAGAAGAGCAGGGAAAGGCATTTGGAAAGCACCACAAAACTACAAGTGGAAGACAATGCAGAATTGCACAGATGATATTCAAGAAAAAATCGTATATAATGGAAAGTCTGAAGCAAAATAAATCGCAATCCAGAAGGGAGGAAAAAACAGGGTGGGGAGATCTACTCTTTTTTTCCATCCCAGCTGGGAAGAAGAGATGGAAACACATGCCTTGCAGCCAAAATTTATCATAATACAGGGTCTGCTCATCCCAATGCTCTATTTAAAACACAGCATAACCTAAGAAACATACAGTCATCAAGAGTGTGATTATGAGGCCACACCAGACCATTTCTCTAACATCTGTTCAGGAAACACCATATTAGATTTTCAGTTTGTCATGAAGACAAACCTTTTCATGCTACATCTATCCTTGGGCTCTGGGGAAACACAGCCTAATAAAAGACAGTCAAACCACCTTTTCTACAACCAGCACTGCTAGCCATTCAACTCACAAAGCCATTAAATTTCTGATCCCAGCAGAATCTGTTTTTCACTAAGGCACTTTTTAATAACTTTGAAAAACAGCACTTCGTTCTTAAAATTACCAAAGTCCAACACCTTCATTCTCAGTTAGAAATTGTGCTGTTCAATTCCCCCCGCAAAGTGTCTCCTCATGTTATAACAGACAGGCGAGAATGAGTGGATGTGAATGAAGGCAAACCTAAGTAACACACTGAGCTCTTATGGTTGTGCCAAGAGCCACACAAGTTTTCACCAAACAAACAGTGATCAGCTGCATTTCATGCTATGAGACTACGAAAAAAAAAGCACTATGTTGCTTCAACACATTTATCACATAAATTTACAATTCAGATTGAGTCAAAGGACACTTGTTCTGACCGAACAAACCAAACCAAAGTGTTCCTTCCCAGGTCAATGTGGCTTTGTTCGTTCACTGTCTTCCAGCTTTAGGTAAATGGACACAAACTGACAAACAATCCTTATGTTCTTACAGACTAATCAAAACCTGTGATATTTTACATTACTTTAACTACTGTGTAACAATTGTATCTGTTAACAGCACTGATTATATCTGAATAAAAAGCAAGCAAGAAGACAAATTCTGATTTTAAAGCTCAGTATCATGTTTTTCTAAAGTAAATAAATACAACAGTGTTAAACAGTTCAAAGTCTTGATTAGGTAAAAGCCATCTCTAAGGCAGTGGACCCACCACAAATTTTAAGATACCACAGCTGAACTGCTATTACAGATAGAATATCCTCAAGGAGAGTCTCAAGACTAATTTCTTCCCCAGATTTCACAGCTTTTGCAGACAGTAAATACTGCCTCTGAAGTTATCAGATAGCAGGACTGAAGACAACCTGTTTTATCAAAATCCAATTTTGATAGCTGAGAGATTAACTATTATTTCATCCTACTATCAGGACATTCTGAGCCGAGTAATTTTTGTTTTGTTTTGTTTTTTTCCACTGATCTTGTCAAAAATCTACTATAACATGCTATTTATCTCTATATAAAGGGATTTCTTTGAGAAACCTGACAGCATTCTTCTCATCTGCCAGTTGGGCTTTTAAAATGTATCTTCACCTTTAAACTCTTCAAGCTAAAAAACACAAGTGTACTTGAAGCTCAATCATTCTCCCTGGTGCTACTCATTTTTAATGAGCCTCTTGTCTTTACGTCTCCCAGCAGACTCCACAAAGCAATCTCAGGTGCTGTGAAACCAGTGCTTGATGCTTCTCCAAATCTCTGTCTTTTTGAGCCTGAAACCTCCCTGCTAAACCCATATGGGACTGATGAGCCATTTCAGTCAAACCCAATTCCACTTATTTATCACAAGCCTCTACTTAGAAACTCTGCTGTGGATTGCTTGTAGACACAATCTGTTTCCAGCTTTGAACTTTAAAAAGGATTTAAGCAGTCAATCTCATACCATTATAAATCCAACGTGCATTACTTGTCTATTGATTGTGAGAAAATAAAAGTTTGAAGCTTGATTTCAGGGCTAATCTTTCCATTTGCTTGATGAGTTCTGCAGTTTTTAGAGAACACTTAATGCATCCTGTTAGACTACAGCATATTAAGCTTGGATGAAAAATACAGACTATTTACAACACAGCTCTAGTTTTAAGTAAAGAACAAAGGCAGTGTTAGCTTTGCTAGTCTCAAGAGATTTTTCAGCTATGTCACAATTAAAAACAGAAAAAACCCCTAAACATTTCTTTATACAAATAATGTTCAGATGAATTTTATAGTTCTTCTGCCCCATACATCAGAAGTTTATATTCTACTTCAGCAACAGGCAAAAGAAAAAACAGACAAAACATATTGGTATTCATTCTTTCCCTTATTAAACTACTTTACTAATGGTATTTTTCCCTATAAATTTCGAATTAAATAGTTTATCATCTAATTAAACAAGCTGTTTATGTTCTGACTTCTAATGCGTACACTGAGGCATCTGAGAACAAATACCATAAAAGAATTTCATATGTAGATCAAATTTTAAATCAGACATTGAAGCCCCCGCAGCCCCTTCCCTGCCTGCTAACTCAAGAACCCTGCCTTTTTTTTTTTTTTTCTTTCTTTTAATAACTGTGGGTTTTCCTTCAGGTGGGAAAGGCTGATACTCATTTTGGTTTTCTTTTTCAACTCCCCATATAAGCATTTTCCCATGGAGCTACTGTGAAGTGCTATGGACTTAAGTTCTGTGATGCCACCATTACTGCTACAACCATTGATACAGCTCTGCTCAATCAACAGTTCAGGGAAATATTCATCTCGCTATTAGTTACTGCTGTCACTATGATTCTGTGACTGGATGAAGGAGAGCAAGACCTCCACCTGGAGGTTCTACCCGTGCTGCTCTGTGAATTAACCTGTAGGAGGTGCCACAGTGATGAAGCAGTCAAAAACCTCCAGCAGGCAACTTCATCACACAGGTAATTAGTTCACTACATCAATAATGCCTCCAGTTATTAGCAGTGCTAAGGCTGAATCCTAAGTCTGCTTGCTAAATTCAGTCAGCACAACAGGCTTTAACTGTGCTACAGGTATAAATAACTTTCTATTTTTAAATGTAGTTAGCTACTGCTTTTTTTTTCCCCTTGGTTTTAGTCATTATCTCTTGCAGTAAATTATACTTTATTTCACTCATCACATCTATAACCTTCTTTCAAAAGGAAAAGAACTAATTAATTTTAGAAACCTCTGGTATTTTCATAAGGTCTCATCAGCTACAAGGGAGACCCAAACTTGACACTGCTGAAAACATTACTGCTGCAACACTGACATGCCCAAGCTTAGATGACCTGAGGAGTGAACTCTTGAACCTCCCACACAGCAGAATAGGGCACTATCATTACACTACCCAGATAAAATAATTACTTTCAATTCTTGCCTCTAAGAGGATTCAGTCAGTAGTAAACTCACTTAAATGTCATAGTGTAACAAAAAGAGAAGTTGAGGCAACACAAATCTTTATACTTTCCAAGCTTGTTGAAACCATTTCAGGTCTGCATGTGAGTGACTGTAAGCATCTGAGTACAAGTAAATTCAAAAAAGTGTCAGGTTGATTCAAATTTTTTTTTCTTTTACCTAATTCCTGTTCCATGCCTGATGAAAGGTATGTTTTTTCCAGGCTGTAATGCTGGAACAAGCATTTCTGATCCTTTGTAAAAAATGTCTGATATTCCTGAGACACCATCATGTTACACTGGGAAGGTAATGACCTCTCAGCTGCCAAAGATTGCTTCAGGGAAGGAAAAAAAATTAGCTAAATGTATGCTCACGTCTCCAAACCATATAGATCAGGACAGTATCATTGATTTATGACAGATTAGGCTAGCTCAGAGGTTTTAGGCTCAATTATTTGAAAGTACTGATATGATATTACTTGTTATATGTGGTATATATACATACATTTTTACACTTATTTTGAAGTATCTCTCTTGATTTACCTTTATTTATTAGCCATTAAAACACTTGAGCTTTTAGGGCAATTTTCACATTTTTTCAAATGCATCTTACTTAAACATTTGAAAATCTTTATGAAAGTTGTATTTGGTCTCTGTATCTTTAGTAGCAAATAGGTTTAAAGATTTAAACAGACGGTAAGATCTGTGTGTCAAGTGACAACAACCAAATAGCTCCTGAGTGTCTGTAAGGCTGCAGACTCCACAACCATCACAGGCAATCTGTGACAGACTTCTGCCACATCTTTCAGCTTCCTGGTGTTCAGAGGGAACCTCCTGTGTTTCAGGTTGTGCCTGCTGCCTCTATTCCCCTCACTGGGTACCACTGCATAGAACCTGGCTCTGTCCTCTTTGCACCCTCCCCTTATAGACATTGGTAGGATCCCCCTGAACCTTCTCTTCTCCAGCCTGTGCAGTCCCAGCACTCTCAGCCTGCATACTCCAGTCCATCATCTTTGTGGCCCTTCCCTGGATGTTCTTCAGTAAATTCATGTTTCTGTTGTAATGGGGAGCCCAGAACTGGACCCAGCACTCCAGCTGTGGCCTCACCAGTGCTGAGCAGAGGTGAAGGATCCGCTCCCTGGACTTGCTGGGAATATTCCTCCTAATACAGCCCAGGAACTTTGCAGGAACTTGCATCCTTTACTGCAAGGGCGCATTACTGGCTCATGGTCAGCCTGGTGTTCACCTTGATCCATATGGCTTTTTTGCAAAGCTGCTCTCCAGCTGGTCAGACCCCAGCCTGTACTGACGTCAGGGATAATTTCTCCCCAGGTGCACGACTTTGCATTTTGCTGAGCAATTCCTTAGTGTATCAACCACCCCTCCCAGGTTTGGAGAGAGTGCTCTGCCCCAGCTGAGGGTGTGCTCTGCCCCCTCATCCCAATCATTAATGAAGGTGCTGAACAGGACTGGACCCCTCAAGTCTATCACCAGGCACCAGCCTCCAACCAAGACTTTGTGCCACTGACCATCATTCTTTGGGCATGGCTGCTAACAGAGTTTTCTTCCTGTCCAGTATCTGCTCATCCAGCCTATACTCCATCAGCTTCTCTGTGAGTTACTGCAGCCAAGGGGGACAGTATCCTGTGGTCTCTCCTCATCTATCAGGCCAGTAATTTCATCATAGCCAGTTATTAAGTTGGTCACTTCCCCTGGTTGAGTTCATCCTACCTGCTCCTGATCTTCTTGTCCTTCATATGCCTGAAAATAGTTTCCAAAATTAGTTGCTCCATCACCAGTTCTGAGGTGAGGCCGACCTGTCTGTTGTTTCTCAGATCCTTTCACTTGTTCTTTTTGACACTTGTTTTCCTCTAGCTCTCAGGCACCTCTCGCAATTGCCACAATCATTCAAAGGTTATTAAGAATGGTCTTGTAATGACACCTGAATGCACTGAATGCAGCTCTCTTGCATGCATTCCATTAGGACCCCAGTACCAAAGGAATTGCAACTCTCCAGTTTTTCCAAAAAAAAAAAAAANATTCTCAGCCAGAACTTTTTTAGTGATTCAGGCTTTTTTTTTTAACTAGTGGTCTGCCTCAGCTATTAAACAGCAGCTCTCTATAGCATGTTTCCAAACCTAGATCAAATATTGTAAATATGACTTACTGAATAGATTCTAGATTTAAGGAATTTCAAAGGTGTGCTTCCAAAGGCTTAATGGTTCATCCCTGAGTCTGTGATCCTTCACAACTTGTGATGTTGCATGGGCAAGATCAAGTATTCCAATGACATAATAAAAACACCAAGCATTCCTCCTGTTTCAGATACTTCTGATTACACATAACAAAGTACAGCTTCCATGTCTTTTTTAATCACTGGTGCCTTGATGTTTCTTGAGACTGGAGGCATGTCTTCATTTCTGTATCAGAACATACAGTTCCATCTTACTAGATGACTTAGCTCTCCTCTGATCACCGCTTACCATGGAACTAACCCTGTTGTCATCCACGTGCTTTTATCAGTAATGACTCTATATTTCTTCCTCATCACTAGTAAAAAGGTTAAACATCATCAGATTTAAAATTAATCCTCAGAGCACCTCCACATACTCCACACTGATTACCTATTAACCATTTTTTTAAAAGACATTTGATGCATGCTGATGATTCTGCATCATTCCAATTTCTGAATCAACATGTCACATGGCACCAAATCAAACATTTTAAAAATATTAAATGTCACATATCTCTAAAAAGTCAAACTTGTTCTCTCTCAAAACATCATGTTCTCCTGAAAACTTTGAGTGAAATAACCTAATGAAGTATTACAGATATGTAACACAGTTTACTCCCAGGCAGCCATGCTGCTTTGCACCTAATTAATGTCTGTTAGACAGACTTGGTCATCCTATTCATCCTTTCAATACTTTGTCTTACCAATTTTAAACAATTCCTAACTTACTTTTTAATACACATCCATCTCTCCCTTCCCCTGTTTCCTCCACTTCCTCTCCATTTTTGTAACCTATTTTACTTTTCCTTGCTTTTTAACAAGCATACACCAAACAATTCTATTACTGCAATTAGTAATATTCTGCATATATTTTCTTCTACTTGTTCCAAATTCGTATTAGTCCTACTTCCAGAAGTAATTGCCTATAAATTGTGAGAAAGAAATGTCATATTTTCACAATAAACAAGCACACCAACATACCTACATGGTTTTATGATGCTGCTAAGTAAACTGCCAACAACAGCAGTAGGGACAACAGCAGGCAATTCCTAATCTATAAAAGAGTTCTAAATTGTGCGACAGGGAAATTCTTTCACAGATCTATCCTCTCTTAAAAAATAATTAAACAAACCAAAAACTCCCAATCAAGACTTAAGCAAAACAACAGAATTTTTTTATTTCTGTTGAAATATTTTTTATATAGAACCTATCACTCCAAAACATTTAATGAAATTATCATATAAAGCCATACATTCAGAGTAGTGATGGAAAGCAACCACCTATAGTAGAAAACATCCTCAGAATCAGTGAAGTCACTGTTCTTTTCAAATAGCTCTACTAAGATGGATTGAGACTTTCAGGAACACATAAATGCACCTTTTCACACAATTTGTTTTATTCACAGTGGTAAAAAAAATTGTGACATAACTCACCTGTGGCATGAATTGATTAGCAGTGTTCTGGGAAATCTGGTATTTTATTTAGAAAGGCATTGATTTGCAAACAATAGGGCCAAAGAAACAGAGCTAAACCAAACTAAATAAATGACTAAACAAATGTTCATGGAGACAGCAATTCTGTGCATGAGAACTTTCTAGAGAGAAATTTATATTAAGTTTTTGTTCTTTAAAATTTAGATGAGTCGTTTCAAGATGAATGGCCAGTTTCACTGTTTTTAATAGTTTCTATATCTTAGAAGGCCATTTTATTGATGTAAAATTTAAACCATGGTTGACAAAATGCACCTCTGCTTCTCCACAGTTGTGAAAGTACTACAAAATAATGGATCTCTTTCCTGCAGAAAACTGCCTCATTTACAAGACAAGTGTCCCACATTTCATGCATACATTACATTCAGACATTTTTCCATGTTCTTTGGCAGTTTTTATTTTTTTCCTTTTCTCCCTGTAGCCTCAGGTAAGCCTGAGAGCAACCAAGAATTAATCTAAAGCAACCAGAATCAGACAAAAATTGCATTTCTTATTTTTCTTACTCTTTCTGGCACATTTACTTTCTAATTTTTTAAGAAAGTATTTTAGTCTAGCTTCAAATTCATGCATATTGTAGACCCATTTAAGGTAAATGCTATACTAATACTGTAGTAATTTTCCTCCTTCACTGATTTGTAACAGTGGATCTGTTCTTTGGTGCCGAGGGACTAGTGGCATTCATCTATACTCCACCCCCTGCACCTTTTTTTGCTTTTAGGGGGGAAGTTGTTTTGTTTTGTAATGATTTTTTTTCCCCAAAATAAGCATATTGAAGAAATGGCCTGCTCACAGTGCGTCCACCCTTTTAACCAAAAGGCTACTCAGAGCCAGGCAGAAATAGAACATGGGGGTAATGGAAACATTGCACATTGACTCAGCTGCCCTCTCATCACTTCCTTGCCAAGAGAAGGCACTAAAGCCTCATTCTGTGCTTGCTCATTGTTGATCTTGTGACTTCTATGCCAAACTCTGGCATTTTCTTTGTAGGGAACTAATCCCTGTGTTACAATATCCTAAGCATTATGTGGCGCAATCACTCACCAAACCTGACAAAAAAGTAAACTTCACATCTTTTTTGGTAAAGCCAAGAGTAGTTGCTGAGAAGGTCCATATCCAACAGACAAACAAAAAATAAAGCCACAAGGATGGCTTCACTATTTTAAAAATTACACCAAATCACACTAAGTTATGCACGAAGAGAATTTCAAGATAACATCTCAAATTAACACTGCTGCAGCAGTTCCCACAGATGGCAGATCAACAACAGCTTCTGTACTGCAAATCCTTTACTAAAAACTGTAAATCCGCGCCTTTAAGGCCCAACTCTCTGTAATCATCTTTGTTCATCTTTCACTACGTTGCCAAAAGCCTCTAATTAGTATCATCTTAGGCTGCCTTTCACTGCTCCTCAGTCTAATCATTTGACTAATTACTGGCACATAATCTCAGCATCAGGTTAGAAGATGGTTTTTTGAATGAAGATAAGCATATGGAAGAAGTCCCTTAACTAGGGGGCATGGAATATAGCCTGTGCTCAGCTTCAAGGCAAGTCCAAGTAGCAGGTAGGCAAAGCTGTTGAGCTTGGCTTAAGGGAAGGAAAGGGGGAAGAGAGATGCACCCACAGCCAACAGCAAATTCACAAACATGACAATCCACAAAGGCCAAGAGCAGGAAGCTTTCAGTGGAGAAGGGAGAGACTGCAGTTGGAACACTCATTCTAGCATGATAGCAGGGAATGTGGCTCCGGATTTTCCATTACTTATACAAAGGAACACCAGCAAATTCTGCAGTAACTAATGGAGGAGGAGAGGAAAGCATACAAAAGTGTTGTTTGCAAAGGCAAGGAAAGAACACATCTGATTTAAGGAATATAGGAAAGGATCTGGAGATGGTAAGCATGCATGACAGAAAAAAAGGCACCAGAGATCTACCCCAATAGAAGAAACCAGAATAATTAACCAAGGAGCATGGGAAGAGCGGAAACAACAGCACAGAGAACAATTCTGTCCCTCAACTCAGTGAGCACTGATGCAAGACCTCAGCATGACGTCATGCACTGAAGAGTAAAGGAGATAATGCAGGGAAGAGGAAAAGGACAGGATTAGGAAAGGAATCCTTCCAAGACTCTTCTGCAAAATGCAGATCTCACACCCAGGCTGTTACACTGACCAGCAGTCACAGATCTGGATTTACAGTACAGCCAGACTCTCCAAGTTAATGCTATAGGTCCGATGGAAGTCACATTCCAGTAGTATAAAGAAAGCCTGACAGCGCTGAAGTTGTCATATTTCAGAGCTTGCTATAGTAAACAGAGGATGAAGACTTAAATCTGCAGGTGGCAAGAGTGTTGCAACTCCTCAATCCAGAGAGTTCCAGCCTTGGGCTGTGTCCAGCAGCCAGCGCATCCTGCCCTGCCGACTCACTACCATGCACTGCTGTTCCTGCATCCTCTCACTCATTTCTACCCATCTCCGCTAGGCTCCTTCACAAACAGTGATGTGGTCCAGAAGCAAATGCTTACTCTAAATCATCACATGCCAAGGCCTAGACAAAAAAAAACCCAAAAAAACCAGAAAACCAAACAAAACAACACCACCACAAAACAAAAAAAAACCCCAGCAACACAACTGGATTTTCCTCTTTAGTTAGCTTGTTTCTTATTAATGAGGAAAAGGTTTAGTTTGGCTAAACTATCATACAGGCAACATACACTAGTCTATTTATCTTAACAAGGGAAGAAAAAATGGAGGGACCTGCTGAACGTAGGAGTTAAAGAGTCTCAGGACTGCACTAGGATTGACCTCCCCTTTACTTTGGACACAGCTGCCTGATAAGAAAATCAGCTCCCTGAAAGCCCTGCCCTTCCCCCCTCCCCCCCCAATATAATCCAGTGAACAAGCAGTACTTGTACTTCTAAAGTACAATCACAGTATGGCTTCCTATTTAGGCTTGGTTACTCCTATTTATGTCTCTATGCAAGTTTGTTTTTAAAACAGCTTTGTAAAATCTCTAGTTTGATTTAAATGTTTTGTAACACATGTCAAAACTGCAAGTCACTGAACAGTAGAAAAAGCTGACAGAGAAGATGCAACTTGCTCAGTACAATTCTCTGAATCTGCTAAGCCAAAAGTTGTTTAATACGATTTATCACACCCTGGAGTGTAGTTAAATAATTGTGATGGATGGCAGTATGTCTTAGTCTTTTCCATTTGTTAAATTATGATAGATGAATTATGCACATTACTGAATTTCAATGAATTCTTTCTGTTCACCACGCCTGCTTCAAGAAAAACATCCAGTCAATAGTCTAAATCCATCTCCATCAGAACCATAGGACATTCTAATATTATGATAAAGAAGCTGAAGGCCAAAAATGCTTCAGAATAAGGCCCTTGACATTAAGAGCAGCAATAAAGGTATGCATGTAAGGCAACTAACTCTTTCTACTACCTAGTTTTAAAATAAAGAAACTCAACCTGTATCTGGTAAAAATGTTTGTTATTATCACTTCATGAGAACTTTGTGGGAGGGAAGACTATCACAAAGCAAGCCTCCCAAAAGATACAGACACCGGTTTTTTCTCTTCTAACAAAAAGCTAACATGGTATCAAAATCACATATTGAAAATTATGTAACAGCAAGTCTTTCAAAAAGAAAAATAAAAAATATATTGCTTAATATAACAGAATATTTTCTAAGAATAACTTCACTTGAGCAGCCATTAGCTAATTAAGCAACCATTAGGTAACTATCTGTTTTCTGATGACAGCCTCACAGAGTGTCCTAGGATGTACAGCCTGTCATTCTAATGAAATCCCAGAGCACTAAGCTTCAAAAAAGAAAATCCATATCATCTACTTTTCTAAAGGGTTTTTATCCTGCCGGTATCGTTGCACGTGACTGCATCTGACTTCTACCTATTTTGGTTTTCACGCCTAACCAGTATGGCCCCCCAGCAGAACCTTTATTTGGAACTATTCCTTCAACTGGATCAGTCTTCATCTACTCACAGATGTACAGCACCTGAAGTTCCTCAGTTAAGAGAAAATTATAAAGTGAAAATGACTGATAGAAATTCTCTTTATATATGTCTCCATATATAACTGTATTTACTCATAAACTACCACAACTCAAAATGTCTGATAGATGCACTGCAAAATTAATGGGAACCACTTCTGATTTCAGATGTACTGATGTGCGCTAGGATAAAGTCTGAGAAACCTATGGAGGTACATCAAGGAAAGACAAGTGTACAAGAGAAACTAGTCAAGATTTAAATGCATCCCTTAAGACTTAGAAAAAGGAAACAAGACCAAGAAAACAAAAAGGGTTTGATTTGACACTATGTGCCACACATTTCAAAGACTACAGGGTATTTACTTAAACTGCTGGTGAGGTATAATTTAAGACAACTGAAGAACAGCATTTTTTATATGATTCACACTACAAGAATGAGGTACCTTCCATGGTAGGTTTTTATCAAAAATAAATGCAAGGACTCAACTTAGAACACCTACTTTAAAGAATAAGGGGGCAGAAAAAAAAAAAAAGAATAAAAGAAAAAAAAAAAAAAACCCCAAACAACTACACTAATAACTTCAGTAGGAAGTTTCTCTACCTTTGTTGAAAGGACTTATGAAAAGTTTATGAAAGCACAGACATGAGGCAGTAGCTCTGTCAAACCTCAACAATCAGGTCTGACTGACAGGTATACAGCTTCACAAACACATCCTGACAGTTATACACACTGCAGCACAAGGAATCTCACTTTATATAAAGTCTGCAAGAACTAAAATGTGACATTTACAAGATTTCTGAGCAAAAAAACCTAAGGGACAAATTCAATCTGTATTACCTTCATTTCATCCTAGATTTCCTTAAATATATTGTCCCAGGGTTGTACTTCTGATGCCTTCTATACAGATACAGACCTAATGCCTAGGAACTACCTTGTCACTTTGTGTCTGCCAGGAGCTTTCAAAAAGCATTTTTATCTTAAATGTGAAGTGTTTTCCTGCTGGCAAAATGGCATTACATCTTGCAGAATTCTTCATTCATCTCCAGCGATACCACCTACCGTGGAAGGTTAGATCTGAATCATCTCCCTTAAAGGAAGCTTGACAGTTCATTTCAGAGGTTCCTTTTTGTCTCCATTTCAAGCAGAAAGTAGTGTACATTCAGAAATTTCAAGCAGCTGTGCAGCACTGCAAGTGTCACAGAACTAAAATAACATTTCTCAGAATTAGTCTGTCATAGTTTAAAGCATCAAAAGTGTTAAGCAATTCCCAATTGACAATGTAATTACAGAGTGCGGCCTCAGTGATGCTATATACATAAGGCTGAAAATGCTATTGCAAGCTACAATGCTATTTTCAGTTTCTTGCAACTTTCTCAGTACCCTTCCTTTAAAGCGTATCTGACAGGGGCAGACAGAAGCAGTCTTTTTCTGACATGGGCCTCCTTCACAGTTCCAACTTTTATTAAGTAAACAAGCCCCTGCTCCTTAGAGATATGAAGATTCAAACAGGAAATAGAAGAAATTTCTAGACATAAATACTACAGAAAAACAAGTAAGTAATATCCTTCATTCTTGCCCCACTGGGTCCTATTGGATGACAAAAGCTGTGCATGTAGTTGAAAGCGAGTTATAATAGCAGTGCAGACACCACGAAATGGTGAAAAAGCTCCTGCATTAGGTGTAGTACAATTTGGAGAAGATTTTAACACTAAATTCAGTTTTTACTTGTTGTCCCACAATCCCAGACTGCCTAAACTCAGCGAGTGACAGAACTTCACTCTGGATTCCTTGGAGCCAAGGCTGATGACTCCAAACAGGCTGCATGACATGCTTGCATTTGACTCCTTGCATGTTAGGAAGACCCAGTGACAATCCAGCATTTCACTGCAGCACCCAAAAAGCACCGTGGTGTGACAGCTAAGCTCTTCCAGTATTTTTACTGGATTTTCACCCAATGCTTCTCACTTCAGGCCCTGAAAATCAGACAGATTATGGCCCCTTGACAAATCACGCTCACTGCTTGCTCTGCCAGGTTCCAGGACATTTGTGGCAGCAGTCAAGACACACCAAACAGCGTTTGTCTGCCCCTTTTTGCAGTAGCCACAGTAAAGGAATATACCCATCAAGATTTCTCCTTCTCCTTCTCCTTCATCACTTTTTAATATTCAACAGTTTCTCACAGTTCTGTAGCTTCTTCTGGGCTTTCTCAGGTGTTTATTCATTTACAAAGTCCTACAGTGCAAGAAGTTGTCAGCTTATGTAAGGGATGGCTTTTTTACCCCCACTAGCAGGTGTCTTCAGTAATTACCAGTCAATAAGCAAAGGATGTCGATTAAGTCATATTAAAATTCTTCCCAGAATATGCTGCAACTGTTTCCTTACCAAGACTGCCTTTTTTCAGTTGTCAAGGCTGACTGAAAAACAGAGGGACAGAAAAATCATCCACTATTCTTTCCTTCCCACCACATCTCCACTGTATTTAACCCAACAGACAACAGCAATTTATCATAAAACATGTGCAAGATCATAAAAACATAAATTTTGTTATTCAAGTTCCATGCTTTACCAGAAGTAGATACTGAAACAGGTCCCTGGACTGCAAGTGAATGTGCTGAATTTTCGCTGATATAAAAACAGTAAATCCTCTTGGATTTATCTATCTTGGGAGAGTACACTATTTCTTCCTTTTCCCTGACTAACACAGACAGGAAATATCCTTAATTTCTGTAGCTGAGGTCTCTAAATGTCAACAAATTAGGTACTTATTCTGAAGAACAAGAGAGGGCGAAACAGAAACATGTCGTATAAATGTAAATAAATAAATAAATGGGAGGTCTTTTTGGCATACTGAAAGTGAGAGCCAGTGATCTGAATAAGCAAGTTTATTTCAAGACTGCTTAAAAAATGCCACTGGCTTTAAAAATAGAATTGAACATCCTCAGATCCTTTCTTTATAAAAGGAAAATTAAAAATGCAAGGAGACATCAAAAGAGGCATGATCAAAAATGATTGTTCAGCAAATCTTAAAACAATAGTTGGAAGAAATTAAAGGAAATAGAGAAATTTATGAAACCTATAAAAGGAAGACAGAAAATCATAATTATTATTAGAGTGATTGCAAATTTTTTTTAAATTTTATTCCTTTCCAACTTCCATTTATATAGCTCTAGATAAGTTTATTTCATGCAGCTTTGAAATAAAGCTCTTGAGAGAAGAGGAAATGGGTGGAATAAGACCAGCAAGTACCTCTTCCATCTGCAATGACCAATCACTAACCAACATCAACCAGCTCATTATTTTAAACTTGAATTAAAAATAAAAGTAACATTCCATCAACAAAGCGTATTATGTGAATTCTATAAAGAATTGATAAAAAAAATTCTTCCTTCTTTGTACATACAGTCAATGCAACACTTTTCCTTCCTCAAAGCTGGAGACCTGAGAATTATTTTCATCCCACTGCAAATAATCTAGACCTCTTTCAATACTTATTACATTTCTCTGCAACAATTTATAGGCTGAACACTTACAGCGACAAACATTAGGGCCAAACTTTTCCATAAAACGATGTAAAGAACCCAGTAAGTAAATAATATAAAATGTTTTGAGCAAATATATTGATCCCTTAAGTAATCCTCAGTAGATTCTTCAAAAGAAACCTGATTGTAATTTTCAGTCCTTCTAAACAGGCTAATTTAATATAACAAAACTGGACACCAATTTGTTCCCCAAATACTGATAGTTATTGTTCACATAAGTCATGGTCCTAAAATATGCTTCAAATTTAGCCTAGAAAGCTGTATCTGTTCTTATTTAAGCTACCTTCTTCCCCACAAAATCATGTAGAAACACCTCATATGTAAACAGATGTCAGACTTTTATACACGCTTCTGAGAGAGGCTGTGGAAAAAAGTCTGAACAGTATTTCCAAAGATGACATCCACAAGGTGAGAAGCAGCAACATTCCTGCTGTCAATGGATGACAGCAAAAACAATCTAGAAAGAGGCATTTCCAGTCCTTCAACATATAGACACCTCTCCAATAATTTTAGTTGCCACAGAGAACTATGAAATGTACAGGTTTCCATATAATTCACAGTCTGTTTTTAATAAAATGCTGGATTTTACCCATACCAAGACTCTTCTGAGAAAACTTACAAAAAGCCTATGATCCCATTTTAAAGCATAAAACAAATACTTTGCAGCTTATTTAGTGACAGCAAATGTACATTACTGCTAATTCCAATCCAATCAATAAAAATCAAATGCATACATTATATTTAAAATAACTACACATGCTTGAAAAATTTATATATCTGTCCTGAACAAACATCAGAGTAGTGATCTAAATGTTAATTTAAATGGAACATTTTTCATAGCAATCAAGCTTTTAAGAGATTTACTTAAATGGTAATTCTGTACCAACCACTAATAAAGCTTGAACATGATCAGACCTTCAGCCTTCAAAACTGAAAATGTAACACTCACTTTATACATCTTTTTCAATGTAACACTGTCATTTATTCCTCCTGTCCTGGCAATTTGCAAACGGTCAGCTTGTTATACATTATGGAAAAAACACTTAAGACCATAAATTATTGAAGTGAGTTATATGACGTTCCTTATCAACCTGAAGTTATTCCCCACTAAGAAGTTTTGTGGAAAAATATTAAATTGCAAGATTTTATAACTACACTTCCAATCTGTAAATGCTTAGCCTTTCAAATATATTATGAGAAACTGGGGGGAAATACATCTAAAAGGAAAATCACTAACAGAAAGGAATTGTTTTTTAAAAGTTCTTAATTCTCCCTGTGCACTACAGAACATCAGAAATCCATTCTTTGATGATGCTGTAATGAAAGTAAGTTGCTCTGGTAATATATACAAAGCCCCAGATAAAAGCTTACAGGATTAAAGGATTACATGAAGGTTATTAAAGGGGTTTGGAAGGGAGGGAGCAGGATGCACGCTCTTTTAAATAATGATCATCATTCTGTTCGGAAACATGATAAGTTTGTTTTTAGGTTGTGTTTTAGCTTTAGTAACAAATGCTATACTTACTGTATTTTGAGCATAACCAAACCAGTAATATCTATGGAAGCAAGTGCTGAACTTGGTCTTCAAATGCAGAAGATTTGTTTGCAACATAAATCTGTTGCATTGGCACAGTTTCATTAAATAGAGGTTTCAGTTCTGAACTGGCACATTATATATAGCATTTTTATCCATAAGACTGTCAAGCACCATATTTTAAGTATTTCTTCCTATGCAAAAGCAGATCTAAATGAAAAACTGACATATCAGTGTAATGAATTACAGTGCTTATTACTTCTGAAATAAATACTAGACTACTATTAATTTACTCACGTTATCCATATACATTATGCATTAGTTTCACAAAGTTTACAGTTGACCAAGATTAAATCCACCATGGCCTCTTATTTCACTTACTACTGAAAGTAAATGCAACTCATCATATGAGCAAACGTCTTTTATAAAGAACATGGAGTTTTCTCGTACATCTCAAAATCACTAGGTTTCAGGTCATCCCCAAGAAAATTCCAACATTAAGAATAAACAACTGCCTCCCAAGAGGGAAATCCTCAATATCATTTGGATTTACTAAAATTATTTAAAAGGCACTGAGTGCATCACACTCACTAAAGTTTTACTGAATTTTGTTGTAATTAAACTGACTTCAGACATGTAAGGTATTAGACTAATGGGCTATTACTTTCTTCTAATGCAGCTGTACATTTTACAATTAAAGCTTCCTTGGGAAGTGCCTAATTTCTTGAAACTGTAAAAAATAGGAAAAAATGAAAAAATTAAAATAAAACACTATTTGGTTCTAAACAATACTGATGTTCCCACTGTACTGGGTATAGTTGGTATAGAAAAAAATGACTACAGTAATTGAAACAGCACTCTAGCTCTTTGCAGATATAATGAAATACTTGACATCTCCTTGGGGACTCATTTGTTCTTAGTAATTAAGCATAAATTGAAACTCTTGCTGAGGGCAAATCTGTAAACAAGTATTTACCATAGCTACAAAAACAGGGCAGTCTGTCTGTTCTGCAACCAGCAACTAATGGCCACTTAGAATCAGGAACTGTTTGGGTTGGAAGGGATCCTTGAAGGCCATCTAGTCCAACCTCCCTGCAATGAGCAGGGACACCTTAAACTAGATCAGGTTGCTCAGAGCCTCACCCAACCTGACAGTCAATTTTTCCAGGGATGGGACATCTACCACCTTTGTGGTAACTTTCAGGGTAACACATGGACTTAAGTTCAACTATTCGGTCTGCACTCAGTAAATGCATTTCATTTTACATGTAACAAATCCTGTTCATATATTATGCAGGTCAATGAAAAACAATCAACTGAGATTGTTCATCACTTTCCAAAAGCAGTTGATTTTGCAAGTTCACACAAACAAACATTTTACAGTAACATTTCTTCCACATTTCCTAGTATATATTACAGTACTTACCAAAAGTAGTACAGGAATTACTTGAATACTTTGTGACCAGGTTTTTTGCAAACTTATTTTAAAATAATTCATTTGAAATATATTCAAAAATTATGTAATAACTTAAAATATCCAGAAGCCAAAAACACAGGTAGTTTTTGATGTTCCAGTTAAAAGGCATTTGATAGCAATATTTTAAGTCTTTTTGACAATAACTAAGCTATCTTACAGACAACAAGGGGGAGGGGAAGGCCAGAAAGTGAATATGCATGAGAATAATGAGATGTATGAGAAACCTGGATAAAATAAAAGTTTTGCAATTAATACTGAGCATATACATGGGAGCACTATTTAAATTATCGATTTTAGCCCTCCAGTAACTTTTAACCTGCTATTTTAATACACCTGCTGGAGAGATATTGACAAGTAACCATGGATGGGTACAGAGGATTTACAAGAATAATTTTATTAATGTTTCTGGGTGCTACTACTGTAAATTGAAACCAGAAAAACCCCCACAGAAATATAAATCTCAAAACACAGATGCAATATGTATATAGTTCTGTCTGAATTTATAATACATTAATTCACTATTAAATCTTTGTGCTGCACAGTAGTTACACAAAATCCTATCTGTGACAGGAACCCTCATGAAGAAAGTGTTAAAAAGTTGGTAGGAAAATTCCAAGCAACCGAGAACAAGATTTCTTTATTTCCACCTCAGCAATTTCTATAAACCTTACATTCACCAAAATAAGTGATAGGCTGTATGCCCATTGAAAATAACAGATATTCATAGGTCACTGCCACCCATTCTGCTGGTAGGGAGAGACTATGAAGAGACAGGCTGGAGAGTATAGGCAAGTCAAAAGGATGTTTTTTCCAAACC
>VZTR01012069.1:61745-72730 GCA_013400775.1 Chaetops frenatus
AAAGGATGTTTTTTCCAAACCATCCTTTCAAACTCCTGGCACAAAAAGAACCAGTAGCAACACCCTCAACACTCCAAAACCATCTTCAACAGAAGCAATTAGGAGAGCTAAAGAGTGGCCTGATGAAAGGGCGCAAAACTGAGTGGTCATTCTACAGTCACAGGCTGCCTTGGAGATTTTCTCTGCTAGAGCCCCACGTTTCATTTATCCTCATTCTTCAGTATAAGCTAAAATCTGTATCCCAAGGATTTTGCTGAATTTTTCTACAGATGGGCATTACTCACTACCTTGATGAAGCTTCTTTTGAGCAGTTTACTGAAACACATCACTGTAGCAGGCACAATTCATAAATTATCTTTGTTGTGTTTTATACCTTTCACTTGCAGTACTTGCCCAGCTAGCTCCAGTTATAAAGCTTCATACATATGGATAATGCTCCTTTGTATGTGCTAACAATACTGGCAGGTTTTCCTTCAATAAACCACTCCAGATGTTAGTCTCAGTAATTATGTCTGACATCTCTCAGCTTTGGTAATGAAATACTGCTGATACAATTCCTTGTTTGTATTTCTATGGACCATCTTCAGACATAAAAACTACAGAGTTAAAACAGCCACATCGATGAGCACAGAATGAAAATCTGCTACAACGAATATAGAGCCATCGCTTGATTAGCATGAACAGGATATATATGAAAATACAGTACCTTAGGAAAAAACTATCAGTTATACAGTATGTTTCACTTTTCTGCCTAATGAAGTGCACTTTAAAGTATGATATATACATATGTATGACTACACAAAAGACAAAATTATCAGCGTTATCAATATCACGTAAAATCAAATAAAATATATCCTCTCTCTTCCTTCAAAGAGTCAAAATCCAACTTTACACAATAGATCTGTTGCCACAAGATACGAGAAGAAAGATGCACAGCAAAATTTCTAATCTGAGAAGCACCTATTTCAACACTTATTTTACCTAAGATATTATCACATCAACTAAAGTGAACATTTAAAGTCCTTAGGGAAAAATTTAGTTGAACAATTTGCATCCAAAAAGCTCGAATTTCACAGATGTGGTCTTAGAGAATGAAGATTTTAGAAGGTATATTATAAATGCTTAAGAAGTCATCATAGGCTCATATAGTTCTCACAAGCTTTTTAAATTATCACATTAAATGTCATCACTAAAAATAAAGTAATCCAATCAGTACACAACTACTGCCAATGCCCAATATCTCTGGTACTGTCAATGTTGTATGGGACACAGAAGGGAATTTAAGCAGGAGCTGAGTTTTATAAACATAAATTGAAAATAAACACTTCTTACAGTCCTAAGCTTTTGCAGTTGTCATGCCAGTATTTCTGCCAACATTATTTTACTTCAGATAAATTATGAAATAGTGTTGACACCTTGTATGTGATAATAGCTTTCTGGTATTTACACACAGTAAAACCTGGCACATTACACAAACATATTAATTACTATTAATTACTATGACTGCCCAGCAATGTTAAACCCCACCACTACGAAGCAACTTTTAGAATCTATCCATTAGCATAAACCAACTTTAATTTTTTAAGTAAGAATAATGTAAACATCACTTCAACTTCAGCAGGACTGAAATTCAGCCAAAGTCGCTTACATCAGTAAAAAAATAAGTGAATTATAATTTGAAGTCTACTTAATGAAAGTCAGGAAGGTATTCATATTTGCTGTAATATGCAATTCCACCATTTTCATCACATAAACCAAAAACTTCAGCACATGAGGCAATGAAAGAACTTCCCCACAGGCTACGTGAAGTATGAGAAATGGGCTGTTTCCCAAACAGTATTATGACTGCTCATATTGTTATTCTGGCACTTCATACCATAACTGAAAATCATTCATAAAAACACACAAGTACAGTAATGATGTCCCATCACTGAACATTTTGTTTACATAAGCATGAGCAAATATTCTGAACAGAAATATGTGGATGCACATACAGTTGCCCATCTCCACAGTAAAAAAACGCAGAGACTCTTACAAAAGCACATGCAGTACACTGGATGTGCTTCTGTAAACTCAAGGTCATGCAAAACAGTTAATGTGTTTGGACTTCTCCAAGTATTTTGAGGCATTTAAATCAGCAAAATGTTTGTTTAACTACAATATTCACTTAATGTTCAAACAAGAAACCAGTTTTAACTGGCCATCCATGACAAAGTGTCATTCCTACTGCTTACTAGTAAAGCAGTAATTATGTTTTGAAAGAAATAAGGAAGTATACTTTTCAAAGGGATTCATGTATTACCAAAAAAAAAAATCATATTAACATCTCACAGGAATGAACTAGGGCTTGCCCCATCAGATGAAAGAAGAAAGGTCAAAAGGAGTCAGAGGACCATTAGCTGCAATTCTGAACATCTCAATGTGCCCATCACATGAACCCTGTTAACCAGAACTACAGCATTTATGTGGAAGAAGTGAATTGATGCCAGTGCTGTCATTCATAATGAGGTATATGAGATGTCCCGAAGATAAGGTGAATTTATTTAACCTAGACTGTGCTAATTACTCGGCAGGTCATTTTTTTTCCTGGTAGGGTGATAGAAAAGGACTAAGAAAAGCTCAGCAGACCTGGAAGGGAGTGATTTCAGCAGAATATGAACAGTGTATTTTACGGAGACATTAGGAGAAATATATCAAATGCTTCAGATGATTCAGAAACTTCAAGTAGGAAGGTGTTACAGACACTTTAGATTTTAAGACACCACTGCTTTTTTTGACTATAAACAGAGAAATAAAAAAAATCAGAAATAAAAAAAATTAAGCCCTGTGTATTTTAATTGTGCAGATTCATTAAATTCCCTGTGTTTTCTTCTAGAAAAGTCTGCCTGAAGCCTAGAACCAGTCAATAGAAAAGAGGTGACACTAGGGATTACCCTCTGCATGAGTACATTTGAACTTACAGAAAGAGTCAGTTCCTTACAGACAGGACAGAAAGCCCAACAGGGCACTGGTACAGGATTTTCTAAGATTCAGATGAATGATTTCATGACCTAGGACAAAGCTGACATGTTGGTAAATGAAATTCAAAGGCAAACTTTCCCTTTGTCCATGCTCATGACCCATCTTCAAGACACACAATGGAAAGGGATAAACTGAATCTCTTGGAAGCAGCAGTGCAAAGTGGCACATCAGAGGCACAGCACTTTATCTTCCCATTGCCTAGGCCATGGACCTGTGTTTTGAAATATTCACACCATGCAAAATAAAAATGTTAAATCTTTTATGCTGACTACATCATAAGGAAAGACAAACCACGGGAAGAGAAAACTCTAACGACTACTCTTTTGGAAAAAATATAAACTATTCGTTAGGAATATTTTACTTTGCGGAGTGGAAAAGATAATTTCAAATAGTGCTATTTTCTGTGACTTCTCAGAGAGGAGAACCACCTCCAGCTAAAAAACTACTTCTTGATCTCTCTGTTAATCAAATAAAGCCTTCCACAGTACTAACACAGTAGATGAAAGCGTGCTGACTTAGGATGTAGAGAGCATCATTATTTTGACAGGACTGCCTACATAACAACATGCTTGTGCTAGACTACTTTGCTTAATTGAGATCTAAAGGCTGGAGTAATGAGAGAAAAAACATTAACTCCGTTGTATTCACCAAAGGTGAAGTGACTGAGTGCTATGATAGACACCAATTTCTACAGCCAGAAGTTTCTGTTAAAAAACTTTTGATCTGTGATTCCTTTCAAACAGACTTAAGAGTACAGCTTAAACATTTCAGTTCAAGAGGGGTCTCTAGGGAGAAGCCAACACTCACCACTCTGAAATCCCTCAGAAAGAAATGGGTAGCTTATGCCATGTCTAGATACATTTCTCAAACAAGGGGTTTTTTACAGTATCAAAGCATGAATTCAGAGACAGAGAGACTAGTTTTATTTGCTCTCTTGCAATACACAACAAACCTTTCGAAAAAGATCCTGATTTTTCTAAAAACACAGACCATACCAATCTTCCATTACCAGCTACAATCTCTGAAACTGGTTCAAGCACAAGCTGGTGTTAGAAGTTTACAGAAGAAATATTAATCCTTCAAAAGCATCATTACTGCCTTTTACCTTTTGAACCATGTAGGAGAGCATGCACAAAACACAGCCTTCATCCTCCTGGCCCATGCAGCCCTTCTTTACCAGCCGGCCTTTCTTTAAAAAGGCAGGTGGTACTTAATGCCAGGGCTAAGCCAGCTGCATCCAGACAATAATAACTATTTTTATTACTTGGTATCTGAGATAAGAGGATTCTGTCATTAAAGTGTTCTCTTATGCAGTGCTTATTCCTGCTCTAGAATACAGGCTGAGACTGGGAAAGCTTGGAATTGATCACTTCCATTTGTTTTAATAAACTGCCCTACTTAACTCCCAAGACTGTATTGGCTCGTTCTCCAAGACATTTCAGTTAAGGTGATTAAAAAACGTCATTTTCATATTATTTTTGTTACTTTTAAAGGAAGCCTTAATTTATGGTGTGTTTTCTAGCAAACTCCACAGAAACCCTATGCAAAATATGAAGATATAAATCCCCTGTTTCTGTTTTCAATGGAATAAATAGTACTTTGAACCAAGTTTCTGTACTCTCAATGCAATGTGATGCAAAGAATTACTAGCAGTGTCTTTCTGCATGTGAAAATATCTTGACAGTTGCACTGCTTGAATGTTGTTATGTATTTACATCATTATATGTTTCCAGCAGGTTTTAAGTACATTCTCCAAATAAAATTCTTAATTTATTTGAGCCCTGGCAGTGCTGTATCCATGCCAGCTGAACAGTGTTACTACGTACTTGTGCTGTGCTTTAAGGAACAACTATTGTTTACTGCAGGGAGCCTCACAATGTTTTCCTGCACAGTGAGTGTGCAGAACATGATCCGACCCAGAAGAATGGGAACATGGCAGCACCATGCCAGCAAAACTGCACCTTCAAGTAAGGACAAGGGAGCACATCTTCTGTAACAAAGCAGTCTCCTGCAGCATCGAATGACAGCACAAGTGAAAGGTGAATACAAAGATCCAGACAAGAAAAACTGAGAAAGCTCTTGAATAGTCTCAGGCTGGAAGTCTGTGACGGAAGTAAAGAGTTGAGCTGCGGCAGAGGAGAGGTCCCATAACCTCAGATTTTGAACACCAGGAAACACTTCTCTCCTGCGAGGGTGACCAGCCATTTTGCTGGCACAGCTTGCTCAGGAAGGATGTGGGGTGTCCCTCTTGGAGATACTTAAAAGGGACATGACCCTGGGCATCCTGGTGTCCCTGCTTGACCAGAGGGGTTGGACGAGATGGCGTCCAGAGGCCCCTTCCAAATTCAGACATCTGAAACTTTGTGAATTATGTTCAGGCAGAATATAGGCCAAAAATAATATCTGACCCAGGATTTGCCTGTTACACCTACGTAACAGTAACACCTGTTTTAAAATACCTGCTATAAACCTGAAGAAGTCTTTCGCATTTTGACTGCTAAGAGATGTATACAGTATTTTATATTACCCCAAGCAGATGACATTAAATGATCATATGAAGAAATTCTTATTTTCAAGATAGTTGTAAATCCCTGTATGACTTAGCTTCTCCAACTCCTGGCACATCTAGAGGCATCACATCAATCTTTAGAAACTCACTTCACACAGAACTGAAGCACCTGAAGGAATATGAATGAAAGTAACTGGTAAACACCTGTACCTTTCAGAATACTTACTATGTATTTATGTGGAAGCACAGTTAGAGTAATGAAAATCTTAATTTTGTTGACTTTTAATAATATGGTATATTTTATTCTAAGTTTTAACTGTAAGTAAGATTTATTACTTTTCCCTTTGAACAGATTTCCTTTCTGTTTCAGTATTTCATAACATGATACATAAACTTTGTCTGACAATTGTAATTAATTTAATATTACAGGGCATTACCATTTGTGTTCTAAAGTCAAATAGCTAGCCAGTACCATGCCAAACATAACCTATCTAACTTACCACATGATCACAGGAATATTAAGTTTAAGAATCTATTTACCAGAAAATGTGGTTTTCTGTTGACACAGGAAATACACTTTCTTTTGCAGTAGTTATTCATCATAAAGCAAATATCGCAACCTGTTTTGCAAGCTGCTACTCTCCTATTGGAATTACATCTTTCAGCTTTCTGTAGCTGTCATTAAATTTGGCCTCTTCTTTATCTTCAATCTGAAGTTAATTCTCTGGCCAGCATGTTGCTTGCTGCTTTGAGGGATTAAATATAAGGGTTTATGAAGAAAAGGAGCTTTTGATACAATGCTATTACACCATGATAGCTTTCACAAAAATTGTTGACTCTTGAAAAATGCACGTTAAACATACATGCTGTTCATTTAAAAAGAAATATTATCATATTGGCAAACAATAAAAAAGGATTATTTTAAAGCACTCCCTAAACATATATGCAATCCTATTAAAAGAAGCAGGCAGTAAGATATCCACATTGTCAGCACAGCACATACACACTGGGAATGCTCTTTGCTGTTCATATCCAGTGTACCATTATTCCTTTAAAACATATTCAAAACTATACCTCAATTTTTACCTATAAAGGCAATTCTCTTAACAAAACAATAAATCTAGAAAAGCATTCCACTGTTGTAGGGTTACAAATATGTGTTGCTGTTGTACCAGCCCCTGCATTTCATCTCATTTCAGCTGCTGATGAAGTAAAACATTTATCCACAGACCTATTTGGAAATTCAGGACAGTAATTAAATGGTTTATGCTAACCATAATACAGCGTGTCTGTGCTAATATTTAGGATTTGTCTAACCAGTGAATGCAGTAACAGAGGAGAAGTTTTGTGCGTTTGTGGACAATATTTTCTTTCACACATACTTCAAAACACAAACTCACAGATAATACTTCTGCAATAAAAATACAGACATATTTCAACTTTTTAAAAAATGGAGCAGTTTCATCTGACCTTGCTAATCTAGTGGAGTGCACAGTATCTCAGGCTTGCCAATTACAAACACCCGTGAAAATCTTAGAAACCTAAAGTACCTATGAGATGCTAACCACACGTAACCCGATGATCAGGTCATCAGTTAGGAATAATGCTACTATCATTGTCATTTCCCTTCCCAAGGTGTCTTCTATTCCATGAAATTGAGAACAGTGTAGGAAGCTTCAAGAGTCAACACTGCTAGCGACTTAGCAACTGAAATATCTCCACAGTTCAGGGAATTCTCCACAGCATTCCTCAACGTCTATCACTACCTAATACTATACACTTGAAGCCCCAAATTCTGCACAACAAAAAATAAAAGATGCCACCAAAACTACATATCAGTCAATGTAACAGCAAGCCTGTCTCTGTGGAAAGAATTTGTTGCACCATGATTATGTTTCACTGAAAATCAAGTTATACTGTCTCAGTACTTGTACAAGCAATAATCACTCAGATGTGTTCTCTTTCCTGAAGTGCTCTGAAATACTAAAATAAAGACTGTTTCTAATTTCAGTTAATTTACACTGGATTACAGCTGAGAGACTTAGGTAAAAAATTATTAATATTACATCTGTTGCAGATGGAATAAACATGGATAAGCATAATCTTTTCATTGTTTTATGGAACCACAATCCACCAGCAAGTGTACAAATCCGCATGATATCCCTTAGTGCTGGATTTAAATTGGGGTCTTGGAGAGAGGTGAAAGTTGTGCAAGAACTTAAGCACACAAAGAATCCTTAGCCAACTAAACATATAAGCTAGCTTCTGCAACTCATTTTTAGGGATAAAGCACATCTTTATTTCAGTATAATCAACATAATTTCTCATTTGTTCCTGAATTCCCAAAGAGTACAGAGAATAAACACACAAATGGGTGCAACTGGGCCCTTGGGAACCTGCAGCTCAGCACAGCACACTGCAGTACTCTTCCCACAAGCCCCTCATGAAAACCAGAGATGAAAGCTTGGCTGGGGTAGCTGTAAATGCAAAAGCCCTGACTTACAATTATATATGCGCTCAGCAAGAGAAATTAACTGTCAACAAAAGTAGTTATGTTCCAGTGTAACTACATACACTGGATGCAGCACTGCAGAATTAGCAGCCTACATAATGCATACAGTTCCTCGTACTTTGAAATATCCAAATACCCATAACTTACTTTTCCATATGATACTA
The DNA here is from genome assembly GCA_013400775.1 of Chaetops frenatus. Taxonomy (NCBI): domain Eukaryota; kingdom Metazoa; phylum Chordata; class Aves; order Passeriformes; family Picathartidae; genus Chaetops; species Chaetops frenatus. The sequence goes on from VZTR01012069.1 coordinate 69,952, forward strand.
TCACCCTTGAAAACATTTTGAGTTTAATCCTTTAGACCATGGCTTCAGATTAAAAACAACAATAACAACAACAACAACAAAACCCGCCCAGCAGTAGAAGTACTTCTCTTGAAAGAGTTCTAGTAGACTAACATGTTAAAGATTATGAAAGATGCCAAATCATCAGACAGAATGAGATGTCCTAATAGCCAGAGGTCTTTTACTGGTCCTGTTATTACAGAATCTCTTTCCTTTCCCTAAGTGTCCAACACTGACCATGCAGCAATCTTCCAAACAGTTCTTTAGCTCACCTTCCATTTTAAAATATGCTGAATATGCAAGCACATAATTACTGTTCTGCCCATCCACAAGAGATGTTATTTGGCAGAGTACTTTTCACCTGTTTCACATGCACAGGACAAAGGGGAAGATGGCAAGCAGTCCATCATTTTTACATTCCTTGTTTTCCTTTAATACTTCAGGTAATTAATTCTGAACATTTATTTAAAATATAAGCTACAAAAAATGCACCCGTCTGCCTGCTGACTTGTATATTAGACCAGTCTTTATATCATGTATTCAAGAGATGATAGACAACATACAATCAGTGTGGCTCACAATGAAGGGCAGAAACAACCAAGGCATGGAACTGCATTAACAGCATATTGCTCCATAACCTAGAAAAGTTAGCAAAGGAATACAACCCAGCAATACCCACCAATTATTGCAGAATCACAATCAATTACATTGGAAAAGACCTCTGAGATTGTTCAGCCCTGCCTATGACCAAACACCACCCCAGAAGGCAGATCATGGCACTCAGTGCCACGTCCACTCTTTCTTTAAACATCTCCAGGGACCATGACTCCACCACCTCCCTGAACAGCCCATTTCAATATTTAATCAGGCTTTTTGTGAAAAAATCCCTCCTCATGTCCAACCTGAACCTCCCTGGCACAGCTTGAGGTCCTCTTGGCCTCTCACTGGTTGCTGGGAAGTAGAGGCCAAGCTCCACTTGGCTACAACCTCCTTTCANCCAGCCCCTCAATGTACTTTCTAAGAGGCCACAACTGGACACAGGACTCAAGGTGCAGCCTCACCAGAGCTGAGTAGAGGGGAAATAGCCACTGGAAGACGGGGCAAAGATAAAGATGGAAAGGATTCCATCCCTAAATGTTGCAACTAGTATGAACACATGGACAAAGCCTTCCAGCATCTAGGAGAGAGAGCTTTGATACTCCAGCATCTGCTCTTCAACAGGCAGCCTGCTGAAAGCTAAGGGCAGGCCTTCAACTAATGGAATGGGAAATAAATCAAATGGGAAATAAATGGCTCTTTTTTAACAAAATTGTTTAGTCAAGACCTCACATATACTGTTATTTATTGTGTGGGTGTGCAGGGTGCTAATTGAAAAGGGCAAATTAGGTATGAGATTCAAAGTGAAAGCTAACAACAAGGTACTCAGTCATTTTGATTAACCAAGCAGCATTCACACAGTACTTGTCTCTGAACAATACACCATGTGAACACTGGCTCAGCCTGGGTGTGAAATCCAGAACCGTTTACCTAATCATGATTTTAAAATAGGCATGAAGCCCTTGAAAATTACAGCACAGGTGTAACCATGAACAATAAACAAACTCTTTACAGAAAATAGCAGCACAGGGGTCTAGAGGATACTCTGTGTTACACAAAGAGCAGATGAATTATTATTTAATTAAGCTTGCCTTGAAAGCATATCCAAAGAAGCTCTGAGAATCGGCTTCTCACATCAAAATTCTGCCTTCATAATGCTGATTATCTACTGACTAATAAATAGGACGCTTCAAAAATTTCTGTCATCTTTCCTCTTGGCAGATTACTAACTTCATCTGAACAACTGAAATAAATTGATCATAGTTAGTAATACTACATATATAAACCCTTTAATGACTTGAAATAGTAATTTTAAAATAATTTCATAATCCCAGATCCTAAAAAACTGTATGTATTCTGAAGAACTTCAAACTTGAAACACTTCACTAAGTTTTCAGACCTTATAAAATCTATTTTGCACTCTTCAAAACTTAAAAAATTATTTTCCTTAAAAGTAACTTAGACAAGAATATTTTCTTTCATCCCTCTACCCCATACCTGGGTCACAAACTATTTGTAGCTGCAGCTAAGCCTAACATGTGGCTCTCAAAGGTGGTTTTGAGAGAATCAAAAAACAACAGCCAGAAAAAAACAAACAAACAAACAAACAAACAAAAAAAAAACACCACCACAAAACCAAATGAAAAACACAAACAAAACAAACAACAAAACAAACAACACTGAGAAACATAACACTGCAAGCTAGATTTCTTCAAAAATGAAGAAAATAACTAAACCCGGTTAAGAACTTCCAGCCTAGTAAAATGAATACAGAACACCACAGGAAGTATCCTATGCCCTGGAGAGGCTATCCAGTGGTTGGGAGCCTGTTCCTCAATAGCAACCTGAACTCAGCCAAGAGAATAAAACGAATCAACTTTCAAGCACAAATTTACATTCCCAAAATGAAAAGCTTATTAAAATAGTCAATCGATTCAAATAATCTTGTGAGCATTGAAGTTTCAGTTAAAACTTGGTGGACAAAATGAGACAGCAGTGAAATGCAAACATGACACAGCACATTAGCTAAGGCTGCTCTTAATGCTGGTACGAAATACTCAAGAGAAGCATATTTCATACAGCAGAGAATGTAAGGGACCTGTAACCCAAGGACAGTTAGCCACTTCACACAGCACAGAAGCAATGAAATCTGGATACAGACTAA
>VZTR01012069.1:97133-108173 GCA_013400775.1 Chaetops frenatus
GCCTGGGCACAGAGCTGACCTGGATTTTTAGCTTCATTCCAAGATTGCCTTCACACATTCAAAGTGAAATAACCACAAGTACCACAGCATTTAATGCCTGGGTATCCCACAACCATTATCAGTGCCTTTACTGTGGTTTGCTACCGTGACCAGAAGTGCTCAAAATTATTCCTTACCACTAGTACATTACTGCCCATAAAACTCATTGCTATGAACCTAAGAAGTTTAATTCAGCAACAGAAATCCTGAGAGAGCATTTCCATCTTATCTCAAAAAGCATCTGAGTGTTAGAACTCCATAAAAAGTGGTATTATAGAGATCTGCTCCCTTTTACTGACAGAATATATTTAATGGAGCTTCTTGTCAGTGTTTCGAAGAACATAGTTCTAAGTGAAACAGGCAAAAAAAGTATTTTTTAACTTAACTCCTTCACAGTTTAACAACAGGAAGGTAAATAATGCAACACACAAAGAATTGTGTTGGAATTCTGACTTGTGTTACCATACACATCTCTACTAAAATATCATCCACATGCTCTTACACATTATTTTCCTGTATTTTTTTAATGTTTGCCAAATATAAAGCTCCATCTATCTTAGAAATCAGTATGAAATATCATTAAAATTATCTATTGCAATATTTGACATTATCTGAAGACTAGAAATCATATTAAGAGATGCTTTTCTCTAGGACAAGAGCTGAAGTAGAAAGACTTGCTGCTTTATGTTTTTGAATACACAAATACAACAGGATGAAAAAGAATTCTGAAAGCCTGAAGTTACACTACGTTATGCTTATAATGATATTCATGAAAAAATTAATACTTAGAGATAGCTAAAGCAGTAGAAGCAACCTCCAAATATCAAGATTCCCAGCAATATTCTAAAATGCAGTCTTTTGCCAGAAGTGGGTAATATCTGAGTCCCACAACTTCTGGCTGTCACTTTCAAGCACAAGCAAGTTAGGAAGTGAAAAAGGACTGTTGGAAAATGGAAGATTATTGAAAGTAAGACTTGACAACAGTGAAGTAGCAGGCTAAGTGGACACCAAAAAATGGGTTTGAATTTAAACAGGGTCTCTCTCCTTTATTTTAACCACCTGAGATGACTCCCCTGGTCCTCTGGTATTAAAAGAGTATCTAGAAAACAGCTAGTAGACTTCAGCATATGCTAGAGTCCAAACCAACGTTATGTTGTAGGAATTGCTGCATTCCAGCAGCTTGTCTATCCCAGTAGCAGAAATCAGGATGAATATGTATTTTGTTAAGCGCAAGCAAAATGCATTTTCCTTCAGAGAGTGAGATAATTCAGTACTCCTTCCAAATATGCATTACAGTCTTTGGGTTCCAGTTCCCTTTGGCTGTAGCTGTGTCAACCATGGTAGAGATATCTCACACCAAGCCTTTGCGTTAATGACTATCTGCAGCGTTCCTGCGGTGGAAGTAGGAGAGCCAGCAGGTGCTGGAACATCCGAGTGAGGCTGTAATTACACACAAATGCAGTGTGGAAGTTACTAAGCAACTCAGAGACATCAACCACTGCTCTCAGCATGTGATTCCAGCAGATCACCTGCGAGCCAGCAACCAGAACCATTCCCAGGTTAAACCACGCACTCTGAGCATGGCCAGTCCTTAGAATACAAAACTGAAAGATCAGAAATGCCATTGTACAAGCTATGGAAGTGGTTTCATTGTATTATGATGTTCTTTACCACATCTATGACATTTAGAATCCTGAAGTAATGGGATTTTCATCTTTATACCATATTGAACTTTTAACAGATGCATATCTTCAATATATGAAAAGGCAGGAAGAGAAACTTACTGAAGATATTTCAGATCTTAAATATTGCAACAGATAACCTCATCCCATGTGGCATTTAAAAAGCTGCAGGAACTTCAGCAACTTTCTAATTCACTTTCTAGCCTATGTCCAGTTGTTACCAATTACCTAAATAAATGTTCACAATGAACTGGGACTTCTTTCCCAGACTACATTTCAACCGTTTTTAGCAGCTATTATTTTCTATACCTCTTGCTGTGGGAATAGTGGCATAAACAATTACAACTGTGAATTACTAAGTAGGCAGAAGCTGATAAATAGAAGGAAAGCTTACAGTCCTATAAAAATCTTCAGTGGAAAAAAAAAAAGAAGCAAAAAAAACTGGAAAAGGGATATTGCCATAAATAAGCCATAAATAAGGCCTTAAATCAGAACTCTTGTAACTTCTAATACTGCTTTTACTGCTTTAAAAGTTCATCCCTTTTTTTTTTTTTTTTATTCAACAGATAAATTAGTAGAACACTCCTAATGTGTCACTGCATTTTGGCTAATCTTTCCATCTAATAAAGCAGTAACAGTAATTTTAACTGAAATGATCACCAAAAAAATGGCAAATTTGTCATTCTGCAAAGATCAGATATTCAAGGGGTTTTTGCCAAGACAAAAAATATCCATTACTTGCTATAATTCTCTTTCAGATCACATCAAGATAGACATACTTCTTCTACTGGGAAACATTTAGTACTTGAAATCCATCTGTGAACCACCAAAAAGATATTATTTCTTCTTATTTTACTACTCCTGTGTCAGAGCAAACACATCACCTACTAATATTCAGACTAATTACTTGTGGTATTATATCTACTCCTGACTAGAATGGTTACATTTTGATTTTAAAAGTTTGTGGCTGGAATACAACCAACCTAGTATTCAGCAAAACTGAACCACAAGATATGTAGATGAAACCGTTGTTAGGGGTTTTTTTTATTTTTTTTATCCCTCTAGGCCAGTAAAAGCTATTTAATTATTTAAAAATTCAATTCAATTTTTGAGAACATATACACAGAGTGAATCTTCAGAGACAATACTAATGTCTCCTCTGCTTAATTTAGTTCTTTATATTAGTATTGCAGTCCTAATGTTTTCATTATTTGGACTTTAATCTGCTGATTACTTTGTTGACGTAGGTTTATTAATGAATGGGCTTAATGCCCCCAATTAATGCCTTTAATTATTGGTTCCTTGCTGGATTTTTCCTTCCTTTTGTAGTTGGTAGGCAGCCTTCAATTACTTTTTTCGTTTCTTCTTGCGCTTTTCTTAAAGATAGTACATTTGCTTCTGTAACAAGAACAAAAGTATATTTATAACAGCAGTGAACGTGAAGCAACATTTTCATAACTGGCATCCTTACCAAGGTCATTACATTCAACACTGTTCCTCATTTCCTTGTTCTTTGTCACCTTTGAGAGTGATGCTCTGACAGCCAAGCCCTCATTCACTTGCCTCCTCTCCATGTTATACTGCAGCTCTTGTAAAAAACATGGTGTTACACAGACCACGGAGTGACACGTCCGTTTACTCATATCACCTCTGATTTTTCCTGTGTGGCAGCTGATTGCCAAGGCTTCAGTGAGTTATGTGTTAGGGGGAGAGGGATGGAGGTGCGGGGATTGGCAGCACCGAAATTAATTCTGAGTCAGCTACTTAGGAAAACACTTTTCTTTTTGTATTATAATCTGGCAGGGCTTTTCAGCAGGGGACGCCTAACTCTGAAATTGGTTGATCCTGCAAAACTACACAACGCTGACCTTCACAAAAGGAGGCAAAATGTTCCAGTTCTCTTGTAATTTTTCAAGGCGAGGACAGCTAGTAAGGAACAAGCAGAACAGGAAGGCCTGCAGTTTTGCAGCTTTCCTGAAGACCACTGCTAATATATTTTTGTTTCTTACACTAGGTTACTAGTATATCTCAATTGCTAGTCAGGTAAATATTCTGGCATAGTATGTTATTTCAACTATCTTATCTTGCCTATCTTAACTTCTAAATAACAACAGCATTCTAGAAATAGGTTTAGCTGACCTTTGCCACTCTTGTCTAATAACGAATTAATTCTGTTCATAACATAGAAGTATCGACCTCAGAGTTTTCAGCTTTCTCATCATTCAGGGAGAAGAGAGAAGCAACCTCACTAAAAGTAGCACTCTTAGAAAGAAATGCAATTTGACAGGACAGCAATCACCCTTCTTAATTATTATTCTTTTATCCTCTAGCAGTCTATTTCGGTAGGTTTTTTAACTACCATGGAAATACATAATCCATGCTTTTTCATGTAGATCTCCTATGTGTGTTTAGGCCAACACCACAAAAGCAGTGGCAGACCAACCAGCTAATCATATTCTTCAACTTACAACCTCAGGCAAGTGACCTTACATGCTGCAAAACAATCTTCATCAAATCCAAATAAAAACAATGATTAATTTAGTAATGTTAACATTCAGAAGCTTAAGAACTGTCCTGAGGACACAGCAGAATGTTAAATACACTAAAAACTGCCTTGAAAGAAAACACAGCAATGGAGAGACAAAATGTCTTTCTCACAAGCCCTCTCTACTGCACACCACTTAGAAGTGAATTTTAACTTGTATATTTAAGTTTTAGCAAAGTTAAAGGAAGAAAAAGCAGCACTTTGGCTTCTTCCACAATGGAACAAATACAAGCTCTAGGAAATAGCTCAGGATTTCCTGCCACAAACTGTCGTATCTCAGTCAAATACTGCACAAAGCAGTGTCCTCACGTTTCCCTCCTCAGGGCTGCTGCTCCCCTGTGCCCCTCACTAGGTGTGACAGAGAACCCCGCTGGGATGGGTCCAGGTGGGCAAGCAGCCGGCCAGCACACAGCTGAGCACGGCAGCAACTGCTCCCCGGGCACACACCAACTCAAACCTTGCTCCTTTACTCAGTCACTAATTCTCACACAACTAGCAGGAATTAATTACCTCTTCCTCCGAGTTTTTTACAGCTGTTAGATGTGGGGAAGGAGGTTCCAGTGTTGCAGTGAGGGGCTGAGAGAGCAAGAAGCAGAGAGCAGTCACATAAACTGCAGCACTCTGGACATCGTGCTGCAGATCTGGCAAAGCTAAAGCTTTTGTTTGACTCAAGGTTTAGATAAAAAGTGTGTACAGCCAAAATAATCCATTCTTGATTGTGCTTGGGACTTCCTGACCTTTGTGTTCAGACAGCACACTTTCTGACAATAGGGTGGAAGATTACCAGACAGTTTTCACTGCAGTTATATCAGAATTAATCACATATTGTATAATCCCATGCACCTCCATTTGCTTCCAGTGCAGTTCCCTGGTCAAATTCCAGAGGAAGTTGGCTAAAATTGCCCAGCTGTAATACTAAGAAACAAGCATGGCCTGATGAACTTGGTGAAGTTACTGTCTGCTTTTGATCATTTACTAGGGCTGAGAAACTCAAACCCAGAAAATTCCGTCAAGTTACATAGTTCATTAAACAAAGATGTACCTTTACTTGCTTTATCCTGAATATATGCTTTTCTTAGAAATGCTAAGAAAAGCATCCAGGGTTGCAGATATGTTACCTGTGTCATGAGGTATTCTTCTCATGCAATGAAAAAATATATTTTTTTTTTTAGTAAATGAGGATGTTTAACAATGATTAACATGCCACAGGCAGCTCTAACTGAGATCACATGGTTTAGGTTTTCCAAGACAGATGACTTCAGCAATTTCTGAAGCATGCATAGTATTCAGGAAATAAGTATGCAAAAACTGAAGTCCTGAAATACCAACAAATTTCAGGAAATAGAGCTGTAATCAGTAGATAAAACTGGAATGACACCAAAAAAAAGGGAAAATAAAAAAAAAAAAGACAAGAACAAGAAACCTATTGAACTCTCCCTGGATCCTGAAACAATCCCCAGTTAGAGAACAGCTGCTACAAAGGTCAATTATATCAAACTACCATAAATTAACACCAGTTTATGGATATTACCTTAAAAAAACTGAAGCATGTGCTTGAAAGAAAATCTATCAAAATGTAAGTTTTGATGTATTTTTTTCATGAGGACTTTACAGTAATGTACCAGAAAAATCAGAACAATTAATTTTAAAAACTACATTTGTTCATGTAACTAAAATCTATTCAAAGACGTACTGGGGAAAAGAATGACCAAGACTAAATGTGCAGTGGGAGATCTCAACAAAACTATTCAATAGGACACTGTTAACAACATTTCAAAAAGCTGCACCATCCCCAAACTTAGTTTGAAGATGATAGAAGGACTGCAGAATAAACACTAAGTAATAAAGAGCATTACACAACAACCTCAGCAACATTCACTAAGTCAGACACTAGTATATAATCACTTTGACAAACACACAGAAAAACTTGCATTTAGAAGGGAAGAATGAGTATGGAGAACAAGGACCTCTATGGCAGGAAAGACAGAAAACGTCAACAATAGAAGAGTTTAAAAACAAACACACCAACCGAAACAAAACCCAGACAAACAACGGTGGGTTCTTCACAGAACAGTGGGGAAAAAAGAAACAAACGTGCACTGCCTGAGTATAAAATGCTGGGGTTCAAGGAGGACTTAACTGTGGAAGTCACTACAGCCTAGATTAGGAAGGCAAACAGACCAACCAATCCACAAACACCTGCCCCCATCCCCTTCTGGTATTATAATCTACAAATCACGTAAAAATTTCCATAACCCCCAAACCAGATTAGCTTCCTTTAAAAGGAAAGAGAAACAAAAGAAGGAAACAGGCCTTTTAACAGGCAATTAATAATCTTTTACCCTTTCTTTTTGTTCAACAATACTTTTCAGTATCAAATTATTCTTAGGCCTGAAACATAGGGAAAGGTCTTGCCTAGTAAAATCAGCTTTTCACAACAACAAACTATGCTGATTTTCTGAATTAAAATAAAATCTCCACAAGGTCTCCATGACAAAGCATAAAGACTTCTAAAGTTTCAGGAAAGCCCAAAATCAGGATGCAGAAACGAGAGACATGGATACTATTATGTAACAAAACACAGAAAAACGAAAAGCTATAGGAAGGGGCAACCCTTGAGGTTAAATATATTTAGCTGCCAGAACGATCATTAGTAATGTCTGGAATTTTTTATGAACTCCAGCAGCTTCCAACATTGCATAAGCTACCGTGTTTTACAGAAACTCACTACTAAGTATGTGTTATGATACACACACATATTTCTGCTTTGCCAAAACAGAGTTACATCCATCTTTATCAAATTGCAAGCAGTTTCAAGGCAAAGAGGTGTAGAAATTCACTGGTTTTGCAGCAAAGGAGTAATGGCTATTTGATTATGGGTATGAGAAAGCAGCACCCACTTCCAAGTTTCTAAGCACTGTTATTATCTGTTACATGACTTCAGCAGTTCCATGGTGGAGCTTCTATTTTATAATATTATTTGGGGGTTGTGGTGTGGGAATATGATCCTAATTTTAAGATAAAAATTCATTCAAGTAATATTAAAATGCTGGGCACAGATAGCCAGGGAGCTGAGTAACACAAATGTGTAGGAATCACAAATGAAAGACATTCTTGAAACGTTTTTTTCTTACAGTCTTTATACAAAGTAACTGATAAGTGCATGCAAAATATTATCAGAAACAATAGAGCAACACAAGGAAGGCTGGGTTCTCTCAAAGGAGGACATTTATTCCTCAAATACAGCACTAATAAGACTATCAATTGACAACAGCAACTAAAGGAGAGCTATGAACTCATCAGGCTGGGTTCCCTCTTAGTGTGGGTTGACCCTGAGCTCAAAATCTCCTGTTACATAATGCAGAAGGCCTGGAAGACTTCTGTGAGAGAGCCATTAAGCGCAGATTTTTTTTATGAAAAAAGCTCCACAACACTGACTCAGTCTGCCTTAAACCACCTCAACAAAGTTTTCACACAAATTGGTCAACACTGGTAGATATGGGAATTCTATTACTGTATTTTAGAGAAATCGAGAGTCTCATGGAGCCCAGTATTTGCAAGAGCATGCACACTAAAATGCATATACTAGCATTTTACATTTCCATAATAAAGAGCAATTAAGTTGTTTTAATTAATACTCACTCTTCTGTAAATTATTTAACACTGTGTAGTATGCCTAATTTATCAAAATAGCTATTATATTTAATGTAACTGAGTTCCTCTCGGCACTGTCAGTTGATACGATTTTTATTTGTGTAAGACCAATCCATGCTACAACGACATCTGTACATACAGCTGGAATTTCACCATAGGATTTTAGATTTCCCCTTGCTTCTTTTCAACTATTCTGTGGAGAGGGAGGTACTGAACATCAGGGGCTTACAATGATCAGATCACTAAATTGCCCAATCTAATATGTGGACAGAGTGTTGTCCTTGTAATGTTTCAATTTCAGAACTTTGCATTTCTTTAAGAAAATAAATCCTCTGCCATGCATGCACTCTCACGGCACCTAAAACATTATCTTCCTGCCAACATCTTCTCAATGTTAATCCAGTTATTTCATCAGTGCCAATAATATTTGATTGTTCATCCCTCTGCAAGTATATGCAACTGAATTGCTGGAATTGTATCTTGCCTATGAGCTCACAGGTCATGATCAGCCACCTGAGCAACTACTCTACTTTCTGGCTGATTTTATGATTCACCCAACCTCTAATCCACAAGGAATTCATCCCAAACACTTTGCAGTGATACCAGCAAATAGCTACAAAATGCCTTACTGCATTGGTTCCCAAGAGATTCAAGGAGAACAAAGATGTCCCATTTCATATTCCTGATTTCAGAAGTCTTGCGCCTCACTTCACAGCTGAGGAAAGAGTGCTTGACCTGGAAAATAGCACTGACTTTCCTTTAAATGGGAAAAGAAGCTTGTAAAAGCTGGCTATGCCCCGAACACATGAGCAGAATTGTAAGAACACTATTTCTCGGATAACAGGAGGTGACCAGTCTTTAGGTTCCCAAGAACGTTTCAGAGTTGAGCTAAGGAAGTCCCGGAAGAGATGCTCATTCTTAAAAGGCAAGTAAATGTAACAATATCTCAGGATGAGGTCCACTGACTTGGACAAAAGTGCCCTTACTTCCACAGCAAGAGGTCACTAAATGGATTGTCTACCAAAGGAAGCCCTGACAAAAAAGATTAAAAAAAGAAAAAATAAGAATCAAGTGAGCGACTGAAAGCCACCACGTAGCTTTCAAAGGCAGTTGACATCATTTTCCCATTCTCCCATGGGAACTGTCAACCATTTTGACAGAACACTTAGAGCAGAGAGCACATGTTCAGATGGACATTTCAGACATTACTGGAAAGCCTTTTAAGGAACATTTATGCTTTTCTTTGGGGTGCCCCTTGTAAATATGGCTAATTCTTAGAAATAAGCAAGATGTTTTCAAGTGCTACATTCTGCTTTGGTTTCAGCCTTCTTGGAAGTAAGTTCTGCTCTACATAGTAGTATCTTCTCATCCTGGCAGTAGACTTCATGATAATTTCCATTTGTTATTAAATTCCATAGACAAATTTTTGCAGAAAACAGTAAGGCAAGACCAGATGAGAGTAACCATTCTTTTTACTGCAAGGCAATCTAATCAGAGGGATTCTGGCTCCACTGGAGACTAAAAGCAATGTATTAGGTGAGTTTTTATCAGTTATCTGAGGGGATCACTGGCAAACACAGGTACAAATACAGGCTTAAATGATGTTATCGCCTGTACTTGTAATAGTTGAGCCTTTTTGTCAGACATGAACTTCAGGTTCTGAAGCCTTGGGATGCCAACTTTTAAGGGATGAGGGGGAGGGAAATGATAACCTAAAGGATTAAAAACATGAAGCCAAGGTCAAAAACCTTCTAATGCTGATATTACAATCAAAATACTCAACAATAAAATACAATATCTTTTTTTTTTTCTTTTTTGGTTAGGTAACTTAGTACTTCAGTGTACAACAGACAATTTTGGCAGAATAAACCACAGAATTTTTAGAAGGAATACAAGCATTAATGAAGCTCTGGAAAATGTGCCATTTATTATGAGACCTATGAAGTCCAAATAGCTATTTATTTCAGAAGGTTTCAGAGGCAATTTACTCATTGTCTAAAGAATTTAAACAATAAGATTTCTGACAATAGGTAACTTCTTCCTCTAGAAAAAAACTGATCATTAAATATAACAGAGCAGAACCTCGAAGCGTAAACAAACTCAAATCAGAAATAGGTATTCATTTAAATTACCTAAGTGACATGAATTTATCACTAAAACCCCTACCCCAGGATTTGGGGTTTTTAGCCATCAGACAGACCCCCTGTATCAATACTCTTCCACATACAGGTCCAAAAAAAAAGTGTGAAATGTAATGGAAAAGCCGGTATAGGCGAGAGAGAAAATTAAAATCCACAAATCTATAAATTAATTGAATTGTTATTGGACCTTCTTACAGACGAGTCACAGCACAGACTTTATAGCTTTCAGAGGAAAAATTAGAGAAGCTGAAATGTAAGAGTTCTGTACCAACACAGCAATTAGCATGTGCAGAAATTAGATGAACTGAATAGGCAAGAACCTTTTTAAAGCACAGAAAATTATCCCAAGTTTGTGCAAATTCAACCAGAAGGGTTTCTCACATTACATTCTGATCCCTGTAGTAAAGCTTCTAAATACCAGATATCTCATTAGCAGGTTTAATAAGAAATTTAAAGAGGAGACAGGAGTATTGGAGGGAAAGCTTTTGTACTTTTTAAAATTGGAATCCTAAATAATGTTGTTTCACTTGGCAGAAAAGAAAATTTAAAAATCCTAGGGTATGTAAACCGAATACTCTTCCCACGCTAGTAGCCTTTCTGCCGTCTCCTCCTCTCAAAGAAAGGATCTACTCCATACAGTAAGTAAACTTTTCAAAAACAAAGAAAAAAGAAAACCACCCTGAGGCCAAAACAAAATTGAAAATCTGATTTACAGGTGGGATGGGGGTGTATTCACAATCATAGACCTTTTTTATCAAAAAATCATCATACAGCAAAGGAATTTAACAGCAACCATCTCAATTGATAAGAAATCCCAACTTCAAAGTAGTTCCAATAATTGCAAGCCATCCTCCCAGATACAACATATTCCTTTTTACGAAGAATATTTTAGAATCTTAAACACTTCTCTACAAACCTCAAACAATCCCAGTAGATTTTGTTTCTTTCTTTTCTTGTTTCTTTCTTTTTTTTTTTTTTT
>VZTR01012069.1:149746-160500 GCA_013400775.1 Chaetops frenatus
GGGAAGATCTGGAAGCCTCTTGCATTATTCTGTCTCCAGTTTGGGCAATAACAGTCTGAAAATTGTTGTGAAGTTATTCAGCATAGGTGGCCTTTACAGTGCGTTTGGCCTTAAAGGCTGTATCCGAAGATGCTCTTACAAGATAGCACAGAGGTAGTAGATGTTAAAGACACTAAAAGGAAATAAACTGGTTTGTTCATGCCTTTTTCTAAGTCCAGTTTTGAACTTTGTGTGTTTGGCTCTTCTAACAGTCACTAAGCACACTGGTAAAATATTAAATTTGAATTAGAAATGAAATCTGACAGGAGTTGGGAGGCAATGAAATTGTAAAGATGAACGACTTATTAAGTTAGTCTAACTTCCATGGCATGCCAATATTTCTGCTAATATTAAAAACAGTGATTGTACAAGAAGATAATGTAAACAATGTCACTCATGTATTTGTAATGCTCATAGTACCTGGAACGATTAATTGAGAAAGCTGTCACTCTGCACATCATAAAGAAGAAAGAACCAAGAATTACATATAATTCCTCCTCTCATAACTTAGCAGAATTTTTGCCCACTTATGGTTACTTTCTCTAAAACCAATGCTTAAATCTTCAGTCACCGTAAATTATATTTTTACCTTTATAAATACCATTTTGACATAAATGTGCTGCAACTTCTTTAATCTGTTGCAGCTCACTTGGCCACAAGACTTTCTTCACTAATAGCAGAACACCAGCTGTATTAGCTGTGTCTGTCTTAGATAAATGGAAGTGAAAATGTCTCTGGTAGTTACTGAACATTTTAGGTTTTACTGAGAAGCAAACCTTTCTGGGCTGCTCCTCATGCCCTTGAGAACAGTTTTTCTCATTTTTCTTAATTCTCCTCTGTGAGTCAGTTTCAAAGCAGAGACTCTAGGAAAAACACATAAGTCAGGGGAAAGAACTGAGTAAAAGAGTAGCAAAGAAACAAAGAAAAGAAAGGTGCAGTTAAGAAACAAACCAGCATGTAACAGAAGCACTAATGAAGTGGGACGGCATGAATGGGTGAAGGAATCAGAGATCCAGAATAAAGGGACTCAGAAAATGATAAAACAATTATGACTAACACAGAAAGGTGGAACTTACCAGTAGCTAACACAAAAAAGACATTTGAAATAGGAACCGTCTACTTATACCCCATGGTCCTTTCTATCCAGCCCATTTGAGAAATATTAGAGGAGGAGAGCAGTCTATGAGACACAATGAAAGATGCAGAAAGCTCTCATTATGTATGTGTATGTTATGTGATTGCTGATCTCAAATGATGACATCTTCTTGAATTCACTGAGTTCTTTGGGTGAGAGAAATCAGAAAATGTATCAGTGGCACTCTTCATTCTGTTCAGAATGAAAAGAAATGTCAGTGCTATCGTAAAGATGACCTGTCATCTGTGATATGTGTAGTATTTCTTTTATAATGAATTACAATCTATAAAATGCAAACTGCTTTTAAAACTTCAAGAAATTAATGTTATGGATATTAATCATGCATAAATAGAAGAGTTTTCAAAAGACTGATCCAATATTAAAAGAAGTTTTGATGCATAGAGTGTTAGAATGTTTTTAAATGCTTCAAATTGAGGGAAAATGTTTTTTTCAGATGTTAAAATGAAGTAAGTGGTAACTTTATCAATTTAAGAGGTCTACTTTGTATTATATTCTGAAAGTATTATTTGGATTTGTTTTATGTCATCTTCAGTAGCTGATTTGTTTGAAAAAGACATTTAGTGCTTCTCTGGACAAAAATATATGTATTAAGAACCACCAGTTCGGACTAATAACTTTACTTGACACAGGATTTCTGGTTCATCCTCAAGGACCAGTTCTGGACACATTTAAGTGGAAGAATGATAGATTGGTGTAAGTGGTGATGCTTTCATCATCACTGGACAGAGAGAGGTCAGTGTGGTACCATGCAGAACAGAGTAGGACATTGTTGCATAAGGAGGCCTCAGGAAGGAAAGAGGGGATTTACCAGTCTCAGTTGCAATTAAAAAAAAAAATAAAAAAATCCCCAAGACCCCCAAACAACAAATCCCTAGATTTAGAGAAGAGATCCGTTTAGATCAGAAGGAATTGTGCCAAAGCACCTGTACGTTTCAGAGAATCTAATAAGGTAAACTCAAAGGCATTTCTTGCCTGAACTTGAATTCCAGATTTTCTGACACATGGAATTTGAAGGGTATAAATTCGATCTGCAAACCACTCTCACAGTGCATGACTGGAGGGCTTGGGAATGTGCAGATGCTGCAGTAAAGATGACTGGAAGACTATCACTTTTTTTAATTAGAAGTAAAGGATACTAGACTGCTAGACAAAAAATCTAGTTCAAGAGTGTTAGTTTCAAACTAGGAGCTTGAAAAACTGTAAGAGGACTGAAAGCTAGAGGCACTTTGCCTGAAAGCATGTGAAAGTGAACGGATTACTCTATTTGCACCAGTTTAACGGATAATGAGGTTAATTTGTAACTGGATAACTTACCCCGTATTCCTGTCTACCTTGCTAGGTGTATGTGTTTATGTACAGCTACAGAAAGCAAGCATATTTGTATGGGAATAGTTAAAACAGATATCTGTATATATGACCTGCACAGACACTCTTGGCAAGATCATTTGCTCCGAAGATTATATTCCTGCTGTTAGAATGAAGATCTGATTTCATTTAGACAAACCTTTCACTGCTTTTTAATAACAAATGAGAGACAATGCTACACATTAACTGTACAGCTAAAATGTCACACATGCTGAACGGAAATCATTGTCAAAGCAAATGAGCATTTGGATGATACAATGATAAGAATAATGTAATTAAATTCATTTTCATACCGCTGATTTTATCACCCCATTTTCACGCTCTTCCTTCTAGCCATATGCTTTGTTTCCATCCAAATCTGCTTATTAGGGAAGAGTGACTAACATTTGTTCCAGACAATGCTGAAATCAGGTCCTGCGCTTGCTGGAATAAGGTTTAATTCATTTGAAGAAGTAGGAATGTAGTAAGAAAGAAGAGAGGGAGAAACTAATATGAAATGGAAAAGCCCATGAACACAGCTGGGCAAGGAACTGGGGAGCTGAGGAGGCAGATGATCAAAAGGATTTGGAAAAAAAAATAAAGTAGGGGAAAATGAAAAAGACATAAACAAGGATGAAAGGGAAAGGAGGAAAAAGGATAAGAAGGGGAGAATGAAAAGGAGCCTGTTAATGGTAGCTGGAGATAAAAGGGGAGAGGGAGGATGAGGCATAAAATGAGACAGAATTTAATTATGCATACTTTTCTTTAAATGGCCATCTAGCCTCTAGCTCTGTGGGCCAAGTGTCTGTTTCAGCTTGATTGGAGGAACAAGCTTAAATATTTAGCAACAGTGGTACACTGAAAGGAGCTCACTGTTTTTACAGAGGCACTAGGCAGGATGCAATGTTGGGGATCAGACTGCTAAAGGAACAGGAACTCAAGTAGCAATACTCACCCCCAGGGCCAGGCTAGCAGGGTCTCACATGCATTCCTCTGCCAGTGTGAAAGTGGCACTTGTGGAACTAAGGGCTCCTTTACTCTTTCCTGAGGGTGGAGATGTGTTTTGACTGTTTTGTTTGTCAGGGCCCACAGGGCCAAAGTACTTGGACTGCTTGGGTGTTCCTCAGAGTTTTGTGTACCTGTTTGACTGTAGCACTTGGCCAAGCTGTCTTATTTGCTGCAGCCCTTGCATCCATTTCTCTGCCTCTGGGTGCTCCCTTGGCTTTCTGCTGTGGTTTTGGCAACATGGCTCCTTTCCCTTCCTCAAAATTAGGCATTAAGGAGGGAACCAAAGAATCATTCTCAGATCAGAACTGGCTGGTTTCTGTTAGGAGCAGGGCAAGAGTTAGGATTAAGCCTTTTTGAGTTCAGCACTTTTAGGAATGAAATGCGTTTTATTTAAACTATCAGCACACAAAGGGTTTTCTAATGGCTAAGTTTAGAAAAAGTTATGTTTTGGGAAGTCCTGAAGATCACAGATGAAGCTTTCAGCTCCATCCTTAGATAAAGAGATCTATCTTTATCCTCTTGAAGTGGTATGCTGGCACTTGAAAGGAGCTTCATACATTTCTGTAGGAATAGCTGGGCAGGGAGGGAACCACTGCCACACTAGGAGAGGACTAACCCCTCCAAATGAGGCCTTTCTGGGAACAAACCACAGAAGAGCCTCTCTGAGATGCACCTTCTCTTTGTCCCAAATGTTCTCAGGTCAGAAAGTAAAAATACCTCATTTTCTCATTTTCTACTCTTTCAGAGAGAAAACACCATTGTCAGAAATGTTAAAAGAATTGCTCTAGAGTCATGATGACTCACAGCATTGAACCAGTCTTCGTGATAAGGATAATAAGATTTTAGATTTTGAGGCCTGTTTTCCGGTTCAATCAACATCAACAGTCTTTGTGTTTATTTTTCTTTTAATATCTCTGGTGCTGTTGCAGTGCATTACTTTTTGATGGAGGGGATATCTTGCTGTCTACTGCCACCATGTAAATAACGTGTAGGAATGTGCAGTGCTTTTCATCTCTCCAAGTGTGTATAATATATAATAGGACTAAGCTTGCTAAACAGTGAGGTTATGACATGCTCTGGCCTCTTGGTCCCTCAGCAGCAAACTATGGTGCAATATAATGCCCTTTCTGCCTATACAAACTTTCCTTATTTTGATCAGAAAAGTGAAAGGAAGCCGATGGATATTTATGACTGGGACTCACATGACAGTACAGGATGATGCATGTGCTCATGAGACCAGAAGTTTAGACATAACCAGAAAGGCCAATTTCCTTCTTTTTGTCCTAAAGGCTGGTTTATGTAAGGCTTTATTAACTTTCTTTAAGGCTGTAAGATTTAAGGTTATTTCAGCTTTGCTTTTTCATGAGCTTTCTTTCCCCCTTACCCTGTTGTCTCATTTTTCTCTCTTCACTTCTTGTACCTCTGATTCTGTCTTCTTTAGTAAAAGGTTTTTAATAGCATCCCACTATTTCCTAAATGAATTCAAGTCTGTTTGGCTTAGAACTCAAGTGCCAGAGGGCCACTGCTGACATTTTTAACACTCCTTGAGATTCATCTCCTCTGAACCTCTTCTGAACACATGTGTAAGGTGGGAGTTTAAAAAGTCACCTAAGGCTAGTGGGATAGTCACATTCTGTTAGTACACAGTGTGTATGTTACTACCCATTTCACAGCAAGTTGGTCATGGTTTGGAACTAAGGGAAAACCACAGAGAAAAGACAGAAGCCGCCTCTTGGCCTGAACATTGACAGGTCTAAAATGCTGGTGGTTTTCTACACTTTTGTTGAGATGTCATCCTTCATGTAAGTCTATATACTTGGTATATTCTTACATACGTGTATAATCATAACATCTGACTTGACATGTACCCCTTTTTGTGTATATTTGGGAAGAATAAATATATCACTGCAGGTGGGGGAGAATCCAGTTTAACCAACAAAGAGACAGGTTGAGTTATTTCAGCTCTTGGAAAAATAATTAGCAGCTGTTCTTTTTCTGCTACCAAGAGGAACACCAATAAAAGAATGATCATATGACATATAATATAGCATTTATATATCTGCATTTAAGAGACTTGCATCCCAAGCTCTTTTATGGACGTTATGGCTATTAAGCCTGTTGGTTTGCTCTTTCACTTTTTAAAAAATAACATGAAGAAAAGACAAACAAAGGGGACACAGAATGTTAACTTGCCCTCAGAGCCAAGTCCAATCTTTGGATTTAAACACAATGTCTCAAGAGACTTCAAAGAAGGCTTTACACAGTCATCTAGAGAAAAAAACAAATTAAGCCAGAAAAAAAGAGAATCCTCACATCTGCAGTTCCTGTATTTATCAGTATTTAATCTCTAGACATTTTGTGGAGAAAGAACTGGAACTCAAATTCTCTGCAGGTTAAAAAAGTACCCTAACAAGATGCCTATAAAATGATCCTTTTTTTTTCCTTCCTCTTTTTTACTAACAATTTTACCAAAGGGATTTAGAGATTATTCTTTTATTCTATAAAACCTGGAAGTAGACATTTCAGCAATTCATTAGTTTTCCTCAAAAAGCAGTATCTCTTCCAAAAATTGCCTATTTTAAGTAAAAGCTGTTTTCTTGTTTGATTCTTCCCCCCAGCTTCCTTATTTGTAAAACCAGCATGGCTATATTGTTGTATTTTAAAGATCATAAACACTTTCTGTTCTTCTTCAAGAAGGAGAATAGAAAATTATTCTTTTCCATATTCAGTCAATAAGATAATGTTCAAAATGACTCACACATTTCAAATTCAGATTTCTTGAGGTTTATGTTTGTTTTGTAACAAGTATAAAACAGGCCTTAATAGACCTAGACAATGTGAGTTCAGATGTGTTACTAAATCATATTTTAAGGTGAGAGAAAATGGTAAAAATGTTATTTGGTAAAGAAATAAATGCCTTTTGTAGAAACAAAATGTAGGCTGTCTTCTCATCCAAAATCTACAGCCAACACTTAATCAAATTTCAAAGACACATACAGAAGCAAGCACATTCAGTGATCTGTGTTACCACTATTCTGTGGTAAAAAAACATTAAGAAGGAAATCATAGGCCATTAAGAGCCTGTGAGAGCTTGCTTGGAAGTTGATGTCACTAAGGTGTTTCAGAGGAGAACTAAGGCAGCATCTGCATTCCCAGATATGGTAAAATAATTTAAGAGCCATTTGGGTTTTATTCTGCGCTTAAAACCATGCCATGTCTTGAATGGAGTACAACACTGGAGAAATAATTTTTTTATATCTAACTATTTTTAGTACAGAGGATGGAGTAACATCCTTCTTTGTTCTCCTTAAAAAATCTTAGGATTACTGTAGCTGCTTCAGCCAGCTACTGGCTTAGCTGCCTTCTGCTCCAGCCATCATGGAAGGAGTGCAAGTAATGCTGCTGTCAGTCAAGAAGGCAGTGAAATGGTTAGTTTGAGTCTCTGTGTGTGTTAAGTAATAATAAGTAAATCATTTCCCTTTGAATGATTAAGACTGATTTAGCCCTCACTGTGATACAATTTTCTCAAAAATTATGGAATTCTTGCAGGGAAGGAGAAAAATGTAGGGCTATGTCTGCTAAGAAGTTACTCAGAGCTTTAGAAGATATTTTGCATTCCCAAGTTCTGCAAATGTTCTTTGCAGTATCAATAAAAAAGGCAAGCTTTGATATACTTTTTCAATAGAATACTATTTGTAGTTACATAAACGTAAGTGCTTCTGGTGAGTTAGGAGTTCCAGCTATCTGCTCAATAGGTGGACCATTTTGGCAGCTGAATGTGAGTTAACTGGACTGCTTCATGTGTCTTTACTGACTGTTCTTAAGCGTGCCAGATTTCATAAGAGGTACCCAAAAAATTAATCTGATATCTTCATTCTTTTCATAATTATGAAAAATTCATCATCTTTATGTAGTGGCAATCTACTTTAAAAAATGGAAATCGTGAAGTTAAGTTATTTAGTCATCACTGAAAAGTAAAAGTAAAAAAAAAAAAAATTGCACAGAGAAATTGCTTTGCAAAATTGATGTAACTGTACATATTTAAAATTGTACACAAGTTTTACATAGTAAATCATTTAGCAAGTTATTTCATTTGCTGCATCCAGCTTCTTACTCAAGTCTTCCCTTGTTCCTAGATTAGCTTTCAGGAATAACAAATATCCCCTTAAGGGAATATGTTTTAAAGAAAATAACAATGGCCAAATAATTTATCACATGTAACCACTGGTCTCCATCCTTAATTACTAGCATTTCATTCTAGTGCTTGTTTAAGAGAAGTTAAGCTTAATGTCTGTTCTCTGTGTATTCTTTTTTCTTAAGAGCTTCTTTTCATCATATATTCAGAATTTGAACCAGATTGTTTGTTTCTTTTTCTGTGAACAAAAGCATTTCAGTGGGACTTTGCCTATGGGACCCTGTGGCAGAGAGAATCCTATTTTATTCTTGGCATGAGACATACAAAAGAAGTCCTTATTTGTTTCAGGTTCAATAAACAATAGTTGGTACTTATTTGCATGGGATATGCTTAACTTTTGGCTAGTTCAAGTTTTGCCTTCAGTTCAATATTTATTTCTTTAATTTATTTAGTGCAGCGTTATTTGGACGGTGTTTTTCTGGGAACTGAAACAGAATGACTAGTCTGACTCCTTGTGGTTTCACTGAACTTTTTTCAAGGTCATGACAGTTTACTAAGACATGACTGCTTTTAAGATCCAAGTTACCAAGAATTTATTCCCATTTTGAAATGGTTTGGCTTTAAAGAAAAAAGAGGGAGGAAAAGACCCATGCATTTTCATCTAGTTTATTTCACTAAGATACTAAATAACCAAAAGATCATATTCTGCACCCATCAACCAGATAAAATTCCTCTGACGTAATGGATTTGTGTAAGCAAATGTCATCTAGCTTTTGGTGTATATTAGGAAGGAAGTTTTAAATAGATCATTTCAACCAGTGTTATAAATCAGTCTTGATTACACAAAAACAAAAGATGTGCTCCTTTATTTGCAGTTTATTCTTTTAAAGTCACATCATCCTCTGGAGTCATGGAGCAGAAAATGAACAGGGGTGATCCTGACTATTTGAATTGCTGATGTGTTTAGCTCATTTTGTCAGCTCTTTAACCAATAGACGATCCTGAATGCTGGACTCTGCAGTGATCTCAGCACTACTCATGGCTTAAGTTGGATACAGCTCCCAGCACAGAGCTAGACAGGATCTGTAACATCGAGGGAACATGCTGACTGTCACCTCATCTAGGCAAGAAGTGGAAAGGACAACATCTCAGTTTCTGCCTAGGCTACTTGAGTCTTACTGTGATGCAGCTGTGACAGCAGCAGTATTCAGAAAGGCAGCGACTGACCTCAGATACTGAACACCAGCCACAAAAAAGGAACTGCATCACCAAGTGATACCTGTAAATGCTTACGGCCTCTTGCCCTTCCTCTGCTCCCAGTGATCCCTTGTTCACTGATCTAAATATCTGATCTAACTTGTGGAATTAAGCTTGTGTTCTCTTTGGGGTTGCAAAAGGGCTCCTGGATACCTGTGAGCTGTTATACACAGACCTGGGCTCACCCAGGTGTTTTGTACCTACTTAGCAGTCTAACTGTAAGTACAAATTTTCACAAAGGCAGGGACTAAACTGACAAGATCACATTATTTTCATCATTTAAGAGAACTAGAAAGAAAACTTATTTTTAACATAGAGGTGACAATGTAGCCCTCATTTGAGTGGCTTGCACATGGAATAGTAAGACATGAAATGTTGCCTAGTCTCTATGGTAGTGCTGTAGAGGGAAAGTGCACCTCTTAATTTGTCCCCTGAAGTAGCAAGATCTATAATCAGATAGTGAAATGTTTTTCTGAATAAAATCTAGTGCATTTCATTCAAAGTATATTATAAAATAAAGCTATTTGAAAACTGTTTACACATAATGAGCGTGCTTTCTGTTCAAAACAGGGGAAGCAGGGCTGCATTTCAATCAGCACTGAAGTTAGATTAGTGGATTTTTTTCTCTGAACGTAGATATTTCAAAAAAATAAAGGAGTAGTTTTGGTTTTTTTTAAGGAAAATCATCTTAGCAACATTTTTTATATAGAAATATGCAAAAAAGTAGTAGATGTGCCAAGGAATATATTAGAATTGAAGCAGTAATATGTTTTAGTATCTACAGATATATGAATTAATTTTCTTTTCATTTGTTTATATCTCATACTATGCCTTTCCTTAAGTAGCTTGAGGATTTATCTGAAGTGGTTGTTCCAAATTTCCTCATCTATTTTCACAGACAAATTCTATAGCAAATATAGGATTATGCAGCTATATTAAAAAAAAGCATGGGCTGGGCTCAAATATAGTTGAAATAAGTCCATTATCTGTCTTTTCTTTATCACAATTTAGATACTGCAGATACTTATTTCAGAAAAGAAATCATTAAAATACAAGTAAAAGATTAAAAATATGTAAGAAAATAGATTAAAGTGGCTAAAATATTTCACAGAATTGCAAGAAAAAGATGAATTGTGTTTTGCTTTGTTTTCTTAGACTGTAGGGAAGACATTATCCACAAAATCATAAGAAATAGAGACAATATAACCTAGATTTATTCCTAACAGAAGGCTATGTTAGGATGTTACAAGATAATCAAATCTCCACTATAAACAAATAGGAAGACTCTAGGCACAGTTTTGTAAAGAACCAAGGGGCAATATTGACAGCATAAGGTTTTACTGGAGAAATGAGTGCAAATCTCCAGAGGACTAGAAGAATTCAATGCTAACTGCTACGAACAGTGAAGGTTTTCCTTAGAGAAAAAACATCAGTGAGAAATTATGATTAGCTGTTTCCTAATGTGAGTTTGAAAAAATTAATGCAGAAAGCAAAAGGAGGTAGTGTGGTGGTAGGTTTGTTAAGTGACTTATTGTCCAATTTTAAAACACTGACAGAAATTAGAAGAAAATTCATATTCAGTATTGCCTACCTCTGTTGTTTATTGCTTACTTTTATAGCTACTTCCTCCACTTATATAAGTAGAGCAATTTATACCCTTCTGGCATTTATAGATTTAAGTTGTCCCATTCCCAAGTATCCATTCTTTAGAGACCGAAAATCAGCAAGCACTGTGGGCAGTCTCGGAGTAGTGTCAGGCAGCATTGCATGATGTGTGATTTGAAGGTAGGATCCAGGCCTCGGCGTGTGAACATA